>CAKOGP040000280.1:18000-79420 GCA_933822405.4 Cylindrotheca closterium | reverse complement strand
AGCGTACTAGTGCGTTGATGTAGCTACTGTTGGACATGATAGACGGTGATTGATATTGCTATTGGGGTGTATTTACGGGGGTCTGAAGCAGCTGTGAGTAGATGATGAAAGATTGATCTTGGGCTGAGTATTCGGCGATGACCGTTGGCCTTCGATCGCTCTAATACATCTGCTCGGGACTCGGCAGTCCAGTCAGTCACGTTACGACACGTGCACTGTACACGTGTACCCACACACGGTACGATACCCCCAAACCAACAAGCTCCATACCGATTTCCCCCTCCCCTGGAGAGCTGGTTGTTGTCACCGATATCGTATTGCTGTTGTTTCCGGGGGTGCGATTGCCTATATGTACTACAGTAACGAGTCATCTCAGAATGTTGACGCGCACAAAATGGACTATGACAGCCATTCAACTTTTGTCCATTTTTAGCATTGTTAGCGTTGCGGTCGCTATTGAATGTGATCTTTACATGGCCGAGTCGACGATTCCGAATGCTGGACTTGGTATATTCTCGGCTATTGAACGCAATCCGGGAGATAATGTGGGACACGGTGACATTTGCATCCCCATTCTTGATCTCAACAATTACCATAAGAAGGTTTGGAATCCATTCAATGATTACGTTTGGGCTGGAGAAGTTATGGGAATGAAACTGGAAATCGAATCCGCGGATAAAGAGGCACTATGTCCAGTACGTAGGAAGATGTTTGGTGTCATCATGATTAAACCTTTCTCAATGTTAGTTTGTTGCTTTGATGCGTCATCCAAATTACACTATAGGGTTTGGATTGTGCAATCAACTGCAACTTGGCTTTGATCAATGTTGCGAAAGCAAATCCAATATACGACGACGGCCATCTCCATCGATATTTGCATCCGGGAGCTGGTGCGATTACACCCTACCACAATGGCACAACGGTAGTGACGAGAACAATCCCCGCAGGTGGAGAGCTATTTAAAGTGGGTGATCGAGTTGCGTTTCTACTGCAGTGAGCTCTATTCAAAGACTTACCATTTGCGCATCATTATTTCTCCTTCCTTTGTCTCTGATTTCATATCTAATAATCCAATTATAGTTTTACGGCGACGCTTGGTACGTAACAGCGCGATGAAGATTTTGACATTGTCTCTGGAGTTGAAGTTAACATTGGGACTTGCCATAGGTTCAACACTCGACCAGTCTTTAATTCGCTCCCCCTTTCTCACGACTATCCGTGGGCACAGCACCTTCTGAATAGTTTTTTTGCAAGAGTCCAACACAAGGACAAAGCATTCAAATCATCAGCATATGACGAATTAATGGTTTCGATCCGATCTATTTGGAATTCTAGGACGCTAAACGCCTTGCCAACGACATTCGACGAGGCAACCGTCGCCTTCGAACATGATATTGGAATGGTCTACCAGCCTAACGCTACGAGATCTCTTCAGTGGCTAGAAAAACACGGAAAATGCGTCGACCACGTCTCACCAGGGCAGTCTACCATTGAAGGAGCTGGACACGGCGCCTTTGCCACAAGGGACCTTCCCAAGGGCACAGTCATTACAGGCTCGCCTCTCCATCACATTCCAATCAAGGAGAACTTTATGCCGATGTTCAGGGCCTTTCATAACCAAGACGATGTGGACGAAAAGCTGAAAAGTGAGGTCGCCGGGCAGCAAGTTCTGCTGAACTATTGCTTAGGTCATCCAGAGTCGACGTTGTTGCTATGCCCATGTAAGTAGGACGAATGTTGTCTACTTTGCGACAACCTTGGAGGAGATCTAAAGCCAAAATTTACTCTCGAATGGCGTGATACTCAGATGGAGCCGGTGTGGGCTACATCAACCACAACCAAACACTGGCGAACGTGAAGGTAATATGGGCGAAAAACGGGCAGTTTTCTCATGACGCTACTTGGCTGAAGAAGGGACCTGATGAAATGTTCACCACGCAAAGTGCTCGTTTGGCATTGGACTATGTGGCTACGCGCGATATTGCATCGGGAGAAGAGTTGTTCCTGGACTATGGCGATGCGTGGGAAGAGGCCTGGAATAGTCACATTGAAAAGTGGAAGCAGGATTCTTTGGCTGAGAACTACTTGGGAGCACGGAATTGGAATGAAGTGATGGCGTCGTCGCCCATTAGAACTTTCAAAGAAGTCTGGTATGACCCTTATCCGCAGAACGTTCACCTGCGGTGTCACGTTGATATCATCGAGGACGAATGGGAACCATCTTCAAAACTTGATTGGGATGCTGGGGAGTATGGGTTTGAGTGCGAGGTCACCGAGAGAAGGATAGAGGCTGACGGTAACCAAATTTACTCCGTCAGAGTTCTAACGGAAGAAATTGATCGTTGGGACACAGAGTTTGAAGGCCCGGAGTTGCTTGATGTAGACAACGTCCCTCGTGATGCAATCCGTTTCTTTGATGTACCTTTTTCCTCAGATCTATTCATGGAAGGCACATTTCGGCATTTCATTGGCTTGCCTGATCACCTGGTGCCCAATGAATGGAAAAATCTACCCAAGGAAGCTAAGAATCGACAAAATACGGAGCTCTGAATGATTCACAAATAGGCAACTGATTCGCCATTCAATCTGCAAGATTGATAGTTTGGTGAGGCCTGGTCATGGATTACAGTACTAACATTTTTAAAAGCGTTAGACTGGGATTTTAGAAAAACAGGCCCTGTATTGGCCCGGATTTTACGATGAATACACTTTCTCTGTCCCTGCACTCCAGTTGATTCCTCTGCTCTTGCTCTGTTGACTGGTTCCTTGTCAAACTCAAACGGGGGATTGTTGTACTGTTGCGTGTTGGACGGGAGTATCCCGCAGTTTCTCTTCCTGCCCGCGCGCGCCCTACCGGAATACTAGACCTGTACGTGTACTGTGAACTGTCGATTTCTCTGACTGCTGCTCAAACCAAAAGCCACAAATCTGAAAACCGCGAGAGTTGCAACAGTCATTTTTGTGTGCACAATTCAGTGATGCTCAGGTGGAATAAACAGGGCTCGATATGGCTCGCCCTTGTCGCTATACTGGTCAACTTCATTTCCTCTCATACCTGTTCAGCGATACAGTGTAATGTCTTCCTTGCCGAGTCAACAATTCCGAATGCTGGCCTTGGGATTTTCTCAGGTGTTGAGCTAAACCCTGGAGACCCTGTTGGTAATGGAGACGTTTGTATACCCATTTTCAACGTTGAAAAACATCATGAGGAACCGTCTGATGCCATAAATGATTATGTTTGGGCTGGCGAAGTTATGGGCATGAAATTGGAGGCGGCACCAGACTTGATTGAAGCAAACTGCCTAGTAAGTCTGGATGAATCTTGCAATCTTCGCAGTCCTTGAAAGCTGTCTTTCTCACAACTATAACTATCCCTAATAGGGCCTTGATAGTGCGCTCAATTGCAACTTAGCACTGATCAATGTAGCACGAGCAAAACCAAAATACGATGATGCTGGATTGCACCGGTCCCATGACCCAGCGGCGGGAAGCATAACGCCTTACCACAATGGCACAACAAGAGCGACCATTAAAGTTCCAATCGGAGGAGAATTGTTTAAGGTATGATGCTTTTGTGTTCCGATTTCAAGCCTCGTGGGTTGGCAAAACTTGGCCACTAATTGATTTATTCATCACCTCGCAGCATTACGGCGACGAATGGTAGGTTGTTGCATAACCTCCTGAGTCCAATTTTTTGAATCGCGATTGCTAACGTTTATCGCGAATTAAGGTTTAAAGGACGACCAGATTTGTTTGGAGAATCTTTCCCATTAACCGAAGATTTCGCATCAGCTGAGGAGATTATAAACGATGCCTTCAGCTTTGGAGAAGAAACAGCGAGGAGTATCCTCGAAGAAGTTATTTTTCCAATGCAAAGGATATGGGGCTCTAGGGTGATGAATGCAATACCAAAAACGATTGACGAGGCAAGCATTGCCTTTCGTGAAGGAATTGAAATGGTATATCAACCAAATGCGACGAGATCTATCAACTGGCTGCAAGAACATGGAAAATGTGTCGATCATATCATACCAAAACAGTCGACAATTGAGGGAGCCGGGCGAGGCGCTTTTGCTAAGAGGGGCCTTCCAAAAGGAACCATCATTACTGGTTCACCGCTTCATCACATTCCAATGAAAGACAATTTCATACCAATATTCCGGACACTTCGCACGGATGCAAATTCAGATGAAGCGCCCAGACGAGAAATAGCAGGCCAACAGCTTTTGCTGAACTACTGCTTTGGCCATTCAGAGTCGACCTTACTACTCTGTCCATGTAAGTAGGATGGATGGATCCACTAAAGAGCTGATGCCGTCAAATCTCACAGCGACACGTTCTTACGCTTTGCTTCAAATTCCGAATGTGATAATCATAGACGGGGCAGGTATTGGATACATCAATCACAACCAAACACGAACGAACGTCAAGGTTGTATGGCCAGATGATGGACTGATGTCGCATGACGAGACATGGCTGCGGAAGCAACCAGAGGAAATGATCGAATTCAGTGGTGCTCATTTGGCATTAGACTATGTGGCGACTCGAGACATTGCTGCTGGAGAGGAATTGTTTTTGGATTACGGCGATGATTGGGAAGAGGCATGGAATGGACATGCAACAAATTGGAAATCGGAGAGAATTTGGTCCAGTAGCTATGCCTCAGCAAAACGGTGGAATGAAAAGGTAGATGGTATTCCGCTGAGAACAGCAGAGGAAACTTCAACAGATCCGTATCCTGCAAACTTACATGTCCGGTGCCACTCCGAACTTGACGAAGACGACTGGGGATCTTTTGAAGAATGGCCAGCCTCCGAATATGGCTACCCATGTGAGATCAAGGAACGAAAGAAAGACACAAAAGGTCAGGACATCTACAGTGTCAGGCTTGTAACCGAGAAGTATGATCGTTGGGATACTGAATTCGAAAGTCCACAAGTTCTGGATATTGATGGTGTTCCGCGAAGTGCCATTCGATTTTTTGATGCTCCGTTTACTACAGATCTTCACCTTCGGGGTGCTTTCCGTCTACCTATTGGCATACCAGAAGCAATAATGCCAGCAGAGTGGAAAAACGTTCCTTTCTCAGTTTATTCTGACCCATAGACCCGCATGTCAAATGCTCAAATGTTTATTTGTGAAATGTTGGTGTTATGGCTTATGAAATCAATCGATGACGGAATAAATCTTGTGATTCATGATTTTCGAAAGATCGTAAAATCCCGTCCGTATGTCGACCGAAGGATCCATCGCGAAGACCATTCAAAATATTCAGTATTACCATTTCACAATTTTGGATCTACAACAATATGTCGTGGGAACCATTGATTGTCGAACTTGGAGGTGAAAAACATGGACCCCAAGATGGCGACGAGACGAAAAATCACTACGATAATACAAAGCTATCGAAGAAGGCGTTGAAAGACTTGCCTGCGAATCCCGGTGAAGAAATTGGAATGTTCTATGGTCTTGAGGTTTGTCGTGATTTTGACGTCAAGCTATTGAAAAACAGCAATACCAAAGCTGTCGAAACAAAGCAATCCAAGGAACACGATAAGGAGTCCTCGGAGCCCAAAAAGAAAAAGCGGAAAGCCCCTCCAGAAGAATCCGAAGCTTCGAAAGATACTACAACTTCGAAAAAGAAAACAAAACGCAAGAAAAAGAAAAAGGCAAATGCGGAGCCGTCCCCACCAGTTGAAGAAGAGAGCCTGGATGATGACGAAACTGGAGAAAGTTCTATTGACGAGGATCGCTTCCTAGAGCTGCAGCAAGCCTGGGGAAACGTTCTAGATTCTCGTCTTGAGACCGGTTTATATCGTCAAGGCTTTGTCAAGCCCACCCCAGTTCAAGCAGCTGCGCTCCATCCCGCCATTCTTGGCCGTCGGAATATTGTCGGTGCTGCGCCAACAGGTTCTGGAAAGACTCTTGCGTTCCTCCTTCCAATTCTGCAACACATCCTTCGAGAGGATTTGGCACCTGGAACTCCACCACAAGCAGTCATTGTCACTCCTACTCGTGAGCTTGCGACTCAAATACACCACGAGTGCAACAAGCTGGCGCCAGACACCTGTATGACTTTGGTGGGCGGCATTGCGTTGGTGAAGCAAGCTAGAATATTGGCAACGAAGAGACCCCCAATAATCATTGGAACCCCTGGTCGACTTTGGGCTGTGGTAAGTTTGATTAACGTTCTGAATTGTACCCAATGCGGTCAACGAAGAAACACATCGCCTTATGACAGAAACACACTGTTGAGAACATCGAAGATATTTGCACGTCAGTCTGAGACCGACTTTCATTTGATCGAGCGTTGATAGCAATTCGCGCACTAACGTTTGCTTTTCTTTGTCACTCAGATCTCCAGCCAGGAGCACGAACACCTTAACGACCTTTCACAAATACGCTTTTTGGTTTTAGATGAAGCAGACAGAATGACACAAGATCACTGTTTCCCGCAAATGCTATCAATTCTTGAAGCAATCAATGAAGCAAACCTAAGCCCTGGATCAGATGATGAATCAGATTCAAGTGACGATGAGGACGATGCAGATGATGGTCGCATGTCGTCATTACCGGGCGTCCGAGGCGAAGCAAAGGTCACACTTCTTACAGACGATTTGCTTCAGCAGATCGAAGAGCAGCGGGCGTCCACTCAGCCCGGTAGGTTCGAGGTACCCGATGACGAGTTTCCGAACAACCGCGATGGGGAAGAGGAAGAAAAGGGAGTTCATCGTCAGACGTTTATCTTTTCTGCAACACTGACGCTCCCCTTCACGTCACTGAGCGAAAAAACGAAGCGGCGTCGCACCAAACATGGTCTTGATGGAGGCATTGCGGATATCCTGGATCGTACAAATTCGATGGGGGAGACGAAAGTGATAGATTTGACTTCATCCAAGACAGAATCTGGATCGCCATCTGAATTTGGACTACGTCTCCCGCCTGGACTTGTTCTTGAGCAAATCAAGTGCACGCAGATGCACAAAGATTCGCATCTATACGCATACTTGACGACTACAGCGCAGGGATCATCTGGCCCATGCCTCATCTTTTGCAACTCCATTGCAGCCGTTCGACGCGTTGGCAAAACACTTGAACTCCTCCGATTTTCTGTGCGCATTCTTCATGCGCACATGCAACAGGTATGTCGGAATGAGTGAAATGCAGTCTCTTCGGTGGCGTTGAGGAAGAAACCATTGATGTTCCTGAACCATTAATGGTCCGTTTCACTCTTGGTCAAAATGGCCTTGGAGAAATTGGTTTGGTTTTCTGTGAGGGTTATCGTGTGAACAATCTCTGAGCTATCACTTCTAACGTGGGTTAGATTTCCATGAATATGAAGCATATGCCTAACCCTTTCCGTTTTTTTCATTATCCCCAGCGTGCACGATTCAAGGCTGTCGAATCCTTGGCTGATTCCGGGAAACGAACTGTTGTCGTCTGCACTGATATCGCAGCAAGAGGTTTAGATATTCCTTCTGTGGCAACGGTTGTCCATTACGATGTTGCTCGCAGTGTTGATGGCTTTGTTCACCGCTCGGGACGCACAGCGGTAAGTCACTAGCAGCGAGAACTGTTACAAAGAAGGACGATGAAGAGATATCAGGTATCGGACTAGAGTCTCCAAACATTCAGGGGTAGTAGCCAGAATTTGAGGATAGGAACTGATTCCCTTGGCTGTCTGAGTCCTTTTTGTTGAATCAAACAGTTTGCACCTTCATCTGAAAATACCTCACTCTCCTCTTTTTCAATCTTTTTCAGCGTGGAATCGGCGAAGGGGCAACGGGAACAAGTCTCTCTTTGGTGTCACCTGCCGAAGACAAGAGCCATTCAAAGATTGTTGAAGCATTGCAGGTCTCATTTTCGAAGGTGATGCTGGATGGAAGATTGATGACCGGTGCTCAAGAACGTACAAATCTTGCATCCAAGATTGTCAAGGCTTCGGAGCTCGAACAGAATATGAATTCAAACAACAATTGGTTCGTGAATGCAGCCAAAGAGGCTGATATTGAAATCGATGACGACCTCGTGGAAGACGAGTCGAACATGGCTCTAAAGGATCAGCTGCTTATCAAGGAAGCAAAAAGAGCAAAAGTTCTGCTGCAACCGTTGCTATCAGAGCCTATGAAGACTCAGCGCTTTGGGAAATTCTTGTCGACCAATAGCGCCGTCATGCAGACTCAAATCGCCCCCCTTGCCATCAAAGATACCAAGGCATCAACACAGAAAAAGAAGAGTAAAATTAAGGGAAAGGGAAAGAAGAAGGGCAAGAAATGATAGTTCCGATCAGAAGGTAACGCACAACCTGTAAACCACTAGAGTAATTTTTAAACCATGTAGAATATGGACTACGCGGCACAATGATATATGTATGTAGCGGGAAAATACATTCTATGTAGATGCTATATCTTTGTTGCAGGGAACCGCCGATATTGTATCTCTGGCCCCATACTGTATGATTGCCAGTTTACTCATCGACATTGCCGATAAGATCAATGAGTTCTGGTTCCTTTCCTGGAAGACCCACAACTTCGACTTCGAAGACGATCTCCGCATTTGGTGGAATGCGGGGCTTTCCAGCAGAGGCCTTTCTCCCTTGTGGTCCGAAAGCAAGTTCTCCCTGTTTATTCATTGGAACAAGTTGAGTCATTAGTTTTGAATGACTCAATTCGTATGACAAAAATGGTCACACCAAGCACGATGTGTAACTTACGGGAATGGTCAACTTCCAGCGATCTCCGACAACCATAAGTGGCAATGTAGTTTCAACACCCTTCAACAAAGCGCCTGATCCCAAACGAGTGTAGTATGGCTCTGGGGTATCAAAAATGTCGTCAATTTTGTTACTCCCGGCAAAAGCAAGAAATCGGATGGCAATCAATTCACCGACTTCTGGCTTGGGCCCGGATCCCTTCTTGACGACTTCGTATTTGACGCCTGCAGGAGTTGTTTCGGCTCCGCTTGGGATAGATGTGAGCATCCAGCCAGCAGCGACGCCTCCCATGGTCTTCAACATATCCTGACGTGACAGTTGTACGCCATTGACAGGAGTCCAAGCTTGTACCATGGAAGCACAGAGAGCAATAACAGAAAGGATGGATAGGCAGCGCATGATTGTTGCTTGGAATAGGATTCTAGCTTTGTACAATACGCACAGGAATGAACTGATCTAGGGATGGCTAGTGACTTGGTTGTGGTGAGGTGTCTTTCGAGTCAGATGATGGTGACAGGTGACAGATTTGGATGATTGGATTTGTTTTTGCCACGTACTTTTTCGGACAGCAGTTTACAATTTACGGACGAACACGGACACACTTCTGACACCTTTCCATGATGACAAAATTGAAAATGTGACACCCCACCATCGACAGTGAAAATAGAGTAACACAACAGCACGTTTCCCATGCTTCTACGAATCTAATGGTACATAAGTCCAAAATGAGAGGACTGTACACTATCTCAGCTTCGAAGCATACGACATCGAGAACCAAAGACTACAACCTGCATTTTCACCGAAGTGGTTTCATCAGGCGGTCATCAATCGTTTGTCGGGAAGGCCAGACTGGCAGTTCTTCTCCTGCAAGCTCCACAACAATTCTCAGAATATCTCCTACATCATTACTATCACGGATTCCGCTACTTATTTCTTCACCAAGTTGGGCGTTGGGGAGGCGGAAACTGTCGACTTCTATGCAACACAATATCAAGCGATCACGCCGTTTTTCATCGAGACGGAGAAAGGCTCTAGCAACTTGTGCGAACGCTGTGTATTTCACTTACTGGAGGATTTCTTCAATAGAAAATAGAATCTTAAGAATGATGGCTGAACCACAAGAGGCTATGCCCACTCTTAACACCACAACAACGAGGATGGCGGAAAGCCAATTGAACACATGCAATAAAACCATCACAGAGTCCAATTCTTCATCCACTGTCTACCACCATGACAGAGTCATGATGATGACAGTGGAACCTCCGCTTAACATTTCCATTGAAACTATGGCGACCGGTGAACCTTCCCGAGTTAGTCATGATGTTCTTGTCGGTGATCACAGAATTCTGTCCAGCATGGTTTCATCGAAAATGGAGATGATGGGGGTCTCAGTGGCGTACCCAGTAGTATTATGATTATAACGACCGACGAAAGCAGTATAGCTAGGGACACTGATCGTAAAGCGCTCCGGATTGATCGTCGAAAGCGAATGGGAAGCTTCACGAGCGTCGCTCTCATGGATGGTCATGAACATCAGAACTGGAAGCAGAAACTGTCCAACGGAGCGGGCCATTTGTGGCAGAAAAACAAGGTTGCAATTACGTCTGCCATTGCGGCTGGCGCTGGATCCGCTGCTGGTTCGACTGTGGCTTCGTTCTTTGCATCCTCGGCTCTAATATCAGGGTTCATTTCGGCAACAGTAAGCTCATCGGCATCCATTGCGGCATCGTCTGTAGCAGCAAAGGCGGCGGCAGCAGCAAGAGAGCAAATCGGAAAGAAAACGGACTCTGCCAATTGGAAGACTGCTCTCCCATCCAGAATTATATGGGAGGAGTATCATGATGTTATGCCATACTTTTGAGCTGCAAAACGACGCTTCTGTCAAGCAGTTCAAGCAAAGCGGAGGTATAAGATCAAGGTATCCACCGTGAGTGTAGCGAGCTGATTCGCTTAAAATTGGTGGCGCATACTACAATGTCAGCTTTCAGCTTCGGCTCCCATACCATTGCTACTTGTGATGCAGTGGCTTTTGTAATGACATTGAAAATTACAACGGGAACCTTTATTGGTGTTGGATAACAAGTCCTTCATACAGTGTGTTCTCTCTGGGCATGCTTGATACGTTTGACTGATTTATTGGAAACTGCCAACTTTAATTCTGCTATCCAAGTATCAATGGCCGAAGTCCAACCCTACGAACATTCGAATGGTACTAGACTGACTCGCGTGGTGCTTAGCTGCAATTTTTAAATGTACAATGTACAAAATCCAAGAGCTTAGGATACGAGAAGTGTTACAACACTTTCTCTCAAGTTTTCATGTTATTGTAGATGTCAAAGTGCTGAAATATGCAGCGATAGTCGTCACCACTTTAACTCAGAAAGTCTACATACAGTACTTCTATCCAGGAGTACCACGTTTGGCACGTTCTCGATCACGTTCTTCCTTCTCCAATTCAAACGTTCGAGTATCGACTCGGTTCAAAAAGTCTTGCTTCACCAAGAATGCGTCCTTTCCTTGAGCCCGTTTTTCCAAGTCTTCTTGTAATTGTTTATCGGATTCTTTGAAACTCTCCCAGTCATTGTTTGTTTTCTCGACCGTGTTCATTTTGTTGGGTCCTTTGAGTTTGTCTAGTATATTGTCAATCTTGCCAGCTTTTTTCTTTGGTTTTGAGGATGCCGATGATGCTTTTGCTTTGACGACTTGACCAGCAAAGACTGTGTCTTCCATAGCAACAGATTTGGTGGTTTCTGGAAGTACAATATCCTTATAATTTACTATTGGTTGTTTTTCGATCCGTCTTCGCTTGATGGAGCCCCGAACATTCAGTATTCTCGCAGTTTTGGTAGTTCCAAAGATATCAACAAGGTTGCGAGCCATGCCTGTCATGTTGGTATCATCCAATGCAAATGTTGTCCCCCAAGAATAGCCAAACAATCGTTCAAAGGCGTCATCGACCTTGTTGCCGGTAGCTTTGCGTTTGGCATTGGATGTATCCGTTGACGCCTGTTCCTCTTGCACCATTTTCGATCTCAGCTGTGCCGGAGGAGCTGCTGGCGATAAGATCTTATTGTTGCTATGTTCTGTCTACTACAGTAACAACGCACTACCGGTACTGTACCTTTCGATTGTTGTGGCAAGGTGGTTTGACCGGTGGCCAAAATCGTCGACTCAAAACAATCGAATGAATCGAATGTCAGTTCGGATGCAGAAAAAAGAAAAATTTCTGTCGCGATCCGTCTGACAATGAACTGAAGTGAAACTTCCATCAGAAAACTGTCATTGTGGCTGAGGTTGTGTTAGTGAGCAATACAGTTAAGTTTCCATTCCAAAAGTATCATTGACGGCAACAGAAAGAAACTAGAGCCAGGCAACTGTTATCAACAAAACAAGAGTATTTCGAATCATCGGCCATTCGACAAATCGAAAGCAGCATGGGGGGAGCAAGTTCTCGATTGGACCAAACGCAATGGTGGAATGCCGATGGGGAGCTGAGCAAAAAGATTAAACAATCGGAGAAAAATCATCCCACCATTTTACCGGCTGTAGAACCAACGTCAACCTTGGAAATTTTTGACATTATGAAAAGCAAATCGCTCACTGCGACGAGAGACTTTGAAGTCAAAGACAGTTACAAAAATGTCATTTATGCCACACGAGCTGTGCCAGGAACAATGGCTTGGTTCGATGTGATCAAACCGGGAGTCTCAGATAAGTCGCAAATAGCAGAAGGTGACGAGGAGGCAGAAGAAGACACGGAAACAACTGGTGAAGCCAAAGAAGAAGACAAAGAGGAAAAGGAAGAAACCCCAGCTACAGCAACGGAGGGAGATGAGAGTAGTAAAGAAGAGTTCTTGTTGAGAGTCCAAGTAGATTGGAATAGGCGATCATGGACGATTTACACTCTTACCCCAGTTTTCCCTGGTCAGCTGCCTGCGACCCTCCCCATTCGAAAAGGATTGGACGAAGGCTGCGAGCTGTACAAATCGTGCTGTATCACACTCTCATGGAGCAAAGCATTCGCCGTTGTGGCACGATATGGACCACCTAAAGCACGAGACTTTTTGCAAGATGATGAAGAAGAGGACGAACAGAAACAAAACGGAGCAGTTGATGGGGGAGATCATAGTGACAGTTCTCATTCCCTAGGAGAAGATGACTTGTTCGCAAAGGCAGAGTCTATTGCAGCCAAGGAGCGCAAGAAACATAATGTTGATGAGGGTGTTGTGAAACATAATCAATCGCAAACATTTCACCAATCGCAGAACTCCTTGACTTCAGCTGCATCGAAAGGAGGAGACGAGCACACCGGTGTCATGGACACTTTTGCAAAGTCCATCAAGACATATATAGAACCAGCTTTGTTGGAGCACCCTAAAATCCATCTAACGCCAGAAGAAAAACAGCGGTATGCCTTGGAAGGAGTTGTCAACCTAGATGCACCTTTGTTGCAATGCCAAACCGTCTTGGGCCAGAAGAAGAACTATCAGACCCGAGTGATTGACAAAGAAGAAACAGTCAAACTCTGGGTGCTAGATGATACGTGGAATAAAGAACGTTTCCTGAAGCACGAAGACGAGGATCCAACGCAAGGCTCAACGAGAAGTCCGCTGGGAAGAGCTGTCGCTTACGAACTATCGCAATTGGAGAAACCACACGATGCGGAAGAATTGAAAGAGTGGTTCTCAACCAAGTATGTTGATGAAGACCAGCGACACATGGTGAAGGATGATATGAAGAAGGATAATGGAGAATCCTCATCTGCAGGAAAACGAACCAGCTTACTAGAGGTTGGAAAGTCGTGGTTTTCGTTCCGGGCACCACCCAAGAGTGATGGTGATGAAAGTGTTGCCACGCAGGAAGAGTCCGGCGAGATCACGGTTCCAGGAGACAAGACTGAGGCAGAGACTGCTACGGAAGAAGCAAACGTAGAAGCTGACGCGGAAGAATCAGCCAAAGCAAAGGTTTACGGTAGCAATCATGGAGTTTTGGAATTTGACGACAGTCCAGATAGAAAAGAACCATTGGTTTCGTATTGGCGTTGGAAAAACACATATACGACACATAAAATGCAAATGCATTTGGCCAAAAACTCGGATCTTGCGCTACATACCGTTCTGTCCATTGTGCTGAATATTTGGTGATAGAGAACCATTTGTTTGTTCTATTTGTTGAGCGTTTTGAGTTGGTTTATTCGAATGCGGATGGTGTGGCATCTCCAAAGTTGATTTGTAAGCATTGTGGTTTCTTTGTCGGTCACTAGTCTAGCGGCTTGTTCCTAGATATTATCCGTGTAATTGTCAGGAGGTTCAATCTCTAAATCATCGTAAAAGAAGATGTACATGCATTATCTATTATATGACTTAATCTATGTATACAAAGCGATTAAGTGTTCTACAGTTTTCAAGTGGAAAATCCCATTTACCACTTCTTGGTGCATAGGTCAAAGACCCCTTGGACCAAGTCACTGCCGCGCTTGACAACAGCCAATTCCATGCTGGAAGCATATGGAACTGGGGCATCGTCCATACAGAGACGCTTCACTGGAGCATCGAGGAGATCGAACAACTCCTCTGATACGAGAGCACTGATTGTTGCACCAACACCACCGCTCTTCGTAGATTCATCAAGAATGGCAAGCTTGTTGGTTCGGGACAGACTTGTCTTGATTGTCTCCATATCAAGTGGCTTCAATGAGCGGAGCTCGATGAGGTCAATGTCAAAGCCTTCTTCTTGGATTTCTTTAATGGCCATTTGAGCTTCCTTGACACCGTGCAGGTAGGTCAAGACAGTCACAGCATTTCCGTTGTCGACGCAGCTTTGGTCAGCTTCATGAAGAACAGCAGCCTTGTTCAAGGGCATGCACTTGCCAAGATCAACAGGGCCCTTGGCTTCTTTCATCATCTTGACGGGTGCAAACAAAAAGCATGGGCCATTGTCTCTGATCATACTCTTGGTAAGTCCATAAGCAGCTTCTGGGGATGCAGCAGTTCCAATCTTCAATCCTGGAATTCCCATCACGTATGCGTGGAAAGGTTGGCTGTGCTCGGCACCAAGAGCTTGGTTGGGAGCTGTTCCTCCGGCACCAATGATGGTCATTGGCATATCAAATTTACCTCCAGTAGTGGCGAAAGTGTTTCCTGCAGAACTGATCTCGGCCATACCGTAGATTCCAAAGTTGGTGTTCATCAACTCAACAATGGGTCTGTATCCATTGAGGGCTTCTCCAAGAGCCTTACCGATGAAATGACCTTCATCGATGATTTCATCAGCGGCACGACCCTTGCCGTATGTTTGTTGAGTCAACTTGGGGATGTCGTAGGAAGATCCAGCTTGAAGATCCTCGGCATGGATAGTGGTGGTAGGATCGCGAAGCATCTCTTCGTGGACGGCAAGGTTGATGGCATCACCAATGGAAATTTCTCCAGCCTTTGCCTTGGCAGTTAGAGCCTCGATGTGCGCCCTAATGGTGTCCATCTTTTCGGGAGAAATAGTTCGGGCATTAACTTCATCAGCGAAGCTTGGGCCTTCTTTCTTGTTGTAATCAGTGGCTGGGGCATCTGGGAACTCAAGTTCCTTGGCAAGTTCTACTGGTGGCATTGGAGACTTGTCGGCGAATTCAACAGCCTTCTTGACATCAGCAAGAACCTCCTTGCGGGCAGCCTTGAGTTCGTCCTCTGTAAAGACTCCCTTGGTAATGTACTTGTTTTCGAATCCCTTGATTGGGTCTTGCTCTTGGCGGGCCCAAGCCTTTTCTTCCTTGCGACCGCGCTCGTGCTCAGGGTCAGCAGGGGAGTGACCGTTGAATCGGTAGGTGTGGACTTGAAGAATGGCTGGACCCTTTCCGCTACGGATGTAGTCGATTACAGCTTTTCCACCCTTGGCGACATCAGCAGGATCCATACCGTTGACAAGAAGTCCTGGAACGCCGTAGTGCTTTCCTTGTTCATAAACGTTGCTGTTTCTTGCAATATCTGGGGTGAAAGTGTTGATGGCACGTCCGTTGTCAATGACCAGAAGGAGAAGTGGAAGATTGTCCTTTGATGCAGCGTTCAAAAGTTCAGCAGTTCTTCCGTTTTGTGCTCCACCTTCACCGACGAATACGATGGCGATACGGTCGTCCTCCGCTGGAGGAGCAACGTCTTGCTTCTTGTAACTCGCATCATCAGAAACTCCCAATTCACGGTCTAGCAGGATACTCTTCGCAGCACCTGCAGCATAAGGCAACTGCTCGCAAACCAAAGCCCAACCTCCTTGAAAGTAGTGCTCTCTGTCGAAAATGTGCATGGATCCACCAGCTCCACGGCAGGTACCGGTATCTTTCATGAACAATTCCGCCATGACCTCTCCAGCATCAACTCCAGAGGCAATTGCGTGTGTGTGCTCGCGGTAGTAAGAGAGCTTCTTGTCTTCCTTTTTGATGGCATAGTCGACAAGACCAGGGATGGACTCTTGACCGTTGTCAAGATGCATGAAACCACGGATCTTTCCTTGCATGTATTGTTGGTTGCAAGCGTTTTCAAAACCACGGGCCAATTGCATTGCCTTGTACAACTTCATCAGAGCATCCTTGTCGGATTCCAAGGTACTATCGTAAGCGGCAATTTCTTCTGCAGAGTATCCAAAACTTTCTTGCAACTATTATAAAATCAAACATCAAATCAAGAGGTCAAAAAAATGATTTCGTCAATCATACTGCAGCAAATCATGCACAGTACACTGTTCGTATTACGTACTTGAGAACTGATGCTGTCCCATGGCAAGTTAATTGGAGGTCTCATCACTGTAGATTCGGCGTCCTATGAAACATGACCACAAAAGGGTGAGAAAAGATCTTGGCAATCAATCAAATCAATCAATCAATGAATTTGAAGGAATCATGGAAGTTTACATACGGTGGTGGTGGCGGTTTCGGCATCAATTGTGGCAGCCATGGTCAATGGCGTATGTTGAGAAGGAGAGTTAGCCACCATGTTTCTGGAATTCACCGTGGTGCCACTTCGAAAGACAGAAACACTGGTGAGAGAACTACATGGAGGCAATGATGCTCAAAGACAGTGAGGAAGTCGGTCAGATCTTACGTGAAAGCGGCAGCTGTCGCCAAGCAGAATGTAAGTGCGGCAGCAGAGAACTTCATTTTTCTTCCTTCCTAAAATGGATTGATTGCAAGAAGTACAGAATTTTCGTGATAATGACAGCACCAAAGGCAACTCGTATCCTGGTGTCGAAGAAGACGTGGTGCCCCTTGATGTCGTCTCTTGATAACCAGAACTCGCTACATTTCTACGTAGTGACGTACTAAACAAACGGCTTGATCCATCAATGACGTAAACAAAATGAGGGTACATCACCTTGAGACTAAAGAAGCTCCTTAAAAGATGCCTAGTGCTGTAGTCACTGCGAAAACAATGAAGAGAGAGCCTCCAATGATCCCAATCACTCGTTCTGATAAGTATTTGGCAACGACAGCACCACCAGATACAGCAATACCGGTTGCGACAGCATGGGCAGCAATACCTCCAACTGCAACACCAACGGGATTTTGAGCAGCCGAAAGAGCAATGGTTGACAGGAAGGAACGATCTCCAAATTCAGCGGCAAAGACAAGGCCAAAAATACTCAACACACGAGCGCTGATGGAAAGAGAAACAGTATAAGTGCGAAGTTCTAGTCACTAGCAGAGCGATGGAAAAAAATAGGACTGATAACTCACAACGCAGTTTTCCCGCCCTTGCCATCACTTCCTACGAACCCTTCGACCTCTTCTTCAGCTTCCTCGAGCTCTTCGTCCATAATGCTAGTACCTTCCTCCATAGCCAAGGCTTCCTTCAATGTCTTGAAACCAAAGAAGGCAAAGGCCAATACAGCAGCAACATCATCCAATGGGATGCCATCTGCAATACCTGACGGAACAACGTGGAATATTTGTCCAATAAGAACTGAAATGACAGTCATGACGGCAAGGGCTCCGATGGATCCCACAAAGGCGACGGTTTTCGAAAATCTGGCAGCTAGAAGCCCCGCAATGAAGAACGTCTTATCACCGATTTCACTGAGGAATACCAGACTAAAGGCTTGGTAGAACCCTGTTTCTCCAAAGCTACCCAAAAATGAGTTCGCATTAGTCGCCAAGGAAGTTGCTCCTCCAGTAATGGAAGTAATGTCAACAGCATTGCTGACTTGAGAAAATGCAACTGCTGCCGTCAAAGCCGCCGCTGAAACAGCAACCATGGCAGCTGTATTCACACCGCCACGTATCGCTTTTGGAACATCTTGGACTACCACTATTGGGGATGATTCCTCATTGATTTGCAAGAGATCTAGCTTTTCTTCATGTACCGATGGAGGCTTGGCAAATGAAATCGTGGATTGGTGATTGCGAATGGAAGCATGCTGTGAAATCGAGCTGAGGAGATGGACAAGGTAAATCAAGAGTTCAGAACAGGGATTGAACGGGGTCAAATGCTCGATGAAACAGCAGCACAAAAACTTCCTGCAATTACATGTCTTGGCCTACGTTTCATCAAAGATCAATTTTAATTATCAACACACCTGAAAGCTGAAGTCAGTGGCGCACAAGCAAGAAGAATGAAAGCATTTCTGATCATGGTGATGTTTATGACGTTGATGGTTGGTGGACAGATCAAACAGATGAGACAGAAGTGACTCATTGAAACTCCGGGTATATTGGATCCATATCATCCCCGAATGCGAGTTGAATCACGATTAGATTTCAACTTCCGGTACACAGTAACCGCAAAAATATTCCCGGTGCAGTGTATCGTAGTAGATGACCGCTTCTGGGGAAGAGATTTGAGAGAATAAAAGCGACTATACATAATAATTGCTAAATATCATGGCTGTGATTGATTCGAAACAGAAGATAATAGTATGGGCTAGGAAACAGAAGATTATAATATGGGCTGCGATTGTGGTTGTATCAATCAATATTTTTCATGCCACTGCTATTGCGCCTCCGATGCTTTCAAATTCCAACAGGGACACGAGGGAATATATGGTGATAGCCAACTTGACAACATCGGAACAAGACAATGTCCCGAGCATTGCGTCTCCAATGCTTGCAGTTTCCACCAGAACATCTCTTGGTGGCTCATTATCTACCAATTCGTCAAATACGGATCCGATGATGGAATGCCGAATGCAGCTTGAAAGCTGGCTGCGACCCAAAATCCAACATTGGATACACCAAGACTTGCCACTATTGGATTGGGTCTCAGTGTTACCGGACGGAACGCTGCATATTCAGTTCGTTCTCGCGCATTTGATGCATACTTACAACAAGACTTCGCAGCAGGCAGCACCCAAAATTCGAAGAGCCAAGTGGTATTGTGGGACAGATACCTACAAAGAGCCCGCTGTATTGCACTTCGTAAAGCGCTCAAACCTAGTTTTCCTGAGATGTAACCGCACGAGTCTTCTTCTTCATCATTCCAAAATGGGAGAGGAAATACCGACAATCATGACGTGGGCACCAGAGTTAAATCCTGAAAGATTCAATCTCCAACCTATGATGGATTGTGATACAACGGAACAACGATACGGCAAACCCAAAAATCATATCAATATAGCCATGTGTTCCGTTTTATATGGCGACGATTGGAGAACAATGATGCCAATTTTCGCAGAGTATTATGCATACCACAAGATTCTTGGAGTTCAGCATTTCTGGGTCTTTGTCAATACCGATGTTCGACCAGCACAACCATTGCCCAGAATCGATGATATAACCTTTATTCCATACAACTACCGGTGGAAGCAATTCCAAAGCTCAAGTCTTCCATATGGGGGCGTCAGCGTGTGGCAAGAGGCAATGCAGAACCAATGCCTGTCACGCTTACGTAGATATGGAGTTGATTGGGTAAGCACTATCGACGTCGACGAGCATATTGACATTCGACAAGAAGAAATCCGAACTTCCGATTATCCCTTGAAGACCTTCTTGGCGCGGTACGTGGAAAGCAGCGCCGAACCAATTGCTGGGATCAAAATGGGGAATGTCCCATTTCAGTTTAACTCGAATGATGGATGGAAGGATCAGTTTCCATATCGTATGGCCATGGATTTCACATATCGATTTAACAGTACACATACAAGTTTCGTCGATTTTGCGAGACCAAAATTGATATACAGTCTGAAATACTGCGACACTGCAGGAGTTCACTGGTGCCGCAGACCTATCCCCAAATCAAAAGTTATATATGTAGATATCTTGCAAGAGATAATGCTACACCATTTCAAACTCGCAGTTCGAACTGCACTTAAAAATATAAACCCAATCCTTGGGTACTGGCGTGGGATGTCAAATCCAGGAGAATGGGTTGTGAAAGATTCAACAATGACCGATGCATACCGGACAAAAGTCTGCCACGAGATGATTCGCGGTCCGTTCGCTTCATTTATAACGCACCTTGATGAAGATAAATGCAATGATTGGCCACCGTTGAGAATAGCAAACGAGTCTTCTCATTCGTAGCGGCTGTCCCTAGTCAGCAGCTTTTAAAGCCGTTTCCTGATCAAGATCTACTACTAGTAATTAGTGACTAGTAAGCTCGCATGATGATGTTCATAGAATACATCAGAGCGTCACAATACTCGATATTGTCCATTCAAGGAGGGGAGATCAATTCTAATACTGAATATTGTCCAGATGGGGAGAGGGAAATCCAGTTTTTCAAAACGTTCAGGAGAATGAATCTTTATCAAGTGCTAAGTCAATGATTGATGTGTTCGCGGCGTAGAAGTCATATAATTGGAACTTCTCCAATGGATCTAGTAAAACATACTGTAACCAGGAGCTGCCTGCCCAATATCGCTCTCTGGAATTAGCATTCATCGCTTACGCTTTGCGTGGCCTTTTTCGTTCTCGTTTAGTCGCATCCCTAGCCTCATCCTTATTGTCTATGGTTTCCTCTTGTCCATCCACCAATGCGCCAACGTCTGTAAGCAAGCTTGGAGGAGACGACATGTTGGCAAAGAGCGCAGCTTCCTCTTTGCGAAATTGCACATCCTCCTCGGCAGCTTCCGACTTTCCTTCATCAGCGGCAGCGAGTCTGTTTTGAATCGTCGTCGGGGATTTTGAAAAAAGTTGTTTGTTAGTCTGGCATTTCAACACTTCATGTAATCCTACCTCCATATTCCTGACGTACTCTTCTAATTCTAGCTCCAGGCGCTCTTCAAATCCAGGACCAAAGTAGCGCTGCAACGATGGCACGGACAAACCATCCAGTGAATACATTGCTGTCGGCTGAATTTCGGGGTCTTTCAGCGCCCGAGTGACATCCTCCTGCACCAAAGTCTCTCCTGTCTTCAGCTCCCACATCTCCAAATCTGTCGAATTCGATTCTTTCCCATTAGGATTGCGTGACGAATCGAGATTCTTGAGATATATCGCCTTTTCCACGATTCTACCCATTGTGTCGTAGCCTAAGAAAGCTAAAGCTTGAGTAGTTGCATCATCCGGCGGCTTCATTGGTGTGGTCGGGTCAAACCCAAGCCAATGGAGAAAACGAATGGTTCTGGCATCCATTTTTTCCCAATCAGTTTTCCGCCCTCGTTTTCCCTTGATGTTATGTCGTTTTTCCCATTCAATATCCTCTTTCGATTTCCGTTGCCTTTTACCCCGGGATAGGAAGGATCCTTGCCGTACTTGTGAAAACCTGAGATATCCCTCGCTTTGCATGCTGTCAGTGCGCGTATCAAAATGAGCGGCTCGTTCTTTCAAATGACCTCCCAATGCTTCAGTATCGTCTTCTTCCACAGTTTCGGTCTGAGCATCCGGACTGGGGTCCCCCTTTTTGCCGTCGTTTTCATCATCAGATTCCCGGTTGGTAGCATCATCTTCCTTCTCAGCAGAAGCGTTCTTACGTTGGCTTCGTTGATACATATCATTCCAGCGTCGATATTCCCGCATTACTTCAGGATATAACGATTCCAACTGCTCAATATCGAAGCCGCACGGCAAATTGTAAGCCAATCGATCATGAGCGGTTAGACTTCTTGACATCATTGTAGGGTCCAGGGAGCTTGCCTGTGCCAAAGATGATTGATCCAGCCTCCGATTCATCCTTTTGGCTTCGTCAAAACGCTTTTTTATTTTGCGTCGAATGGCACGGGCGTCCATCATGGCCAATTGCAAGGTCCGTCGCGTTCCCAAGAGCGCTTCTTCCAATGCCTTTGGATCTGGCGATCGTGAGTCTCCAAAGGTGGTCATCATTTTGGCGCCTTCCATTCCCATTGGGATTAGACTGATTTTATCTTTGTATTCTTCTTCGTTCCAATCACTATCAGAGTTTGGAGTATCATCATGCCCTGAATTCTCCTCGCTCGGTGGCGGCAGACTTATCGCATGTGGTTTCACATCAACATCGTCGTAATCATCCATATCGACTTCTATTGCCTTTTTTGGCGATTTCGCCTTTGATTGTACAGAGGAATCTTCCATGGCCTTTTCAGCACTATTCTTGCCCTGATTGCCCTTCTTGGGCACCTTTGATGGTGGCGCTGCTCCCATGGACTGTAAAATATCAGAGACCGCAGACTCAATTTGGGCATTGGTGTTTTCCCCTTTGGTTCTTTTCGTTATTAGCTGCAACACCATTTCCATTTGGTCGTCCAACTTGTTGGGTGTAGACCCATTATTATAATTCTCCGCTTGCTGCTTTTTCTGACTTCCTGGCATACTGCTTGTCGTTGGGAGACTATTGGAACAGTTGATGCTGTATTTTCGAATTTTGGCTGCAAGTTTTTCGTGGTCCAGATTCGACTAGTTGGACCAATTGAAGTTGCATAGCTACTCTTGTTTTTACATCATCTGGACTAGTTTCTATTATTACTGTAGATTTCTCACTCTCTATTTGTTGCCCCTTTTCCAATATCAAACGAAATCTTCAACCCTTTTGATCGCATGCAGTGCGATAAAGGACCGCATGATATCTCCGTATCAGATCCGCAATGGATCGATTCATTTTCTTCAAGCGTTTCATGTCAAGCTTGAGATGAAACGAAATGAGTGTTTCAGAAGCGTAGTCTGCATTCTTGTTCATAGGTATGTCCAGAAACCGCTTCAATACTTGAGGAGATGTGGGCCCAGTTTTCCCGTCAAAGTCATGGACAAATTGTGCCGATTCCGTAAAGCGGTGTCCGCCATTCGAGTCGACAGTCTCAGACAAGAAGACGTGATGATCGGAAATGAATGAAAACATCATAATATCTTCCCGTGAATCAATGCTCAAGGAATAATAAGTGTCCATCCCTTTCGTTCCCCATAGCATCAGAGAAGCACGATTGAAAATGTACCCCCCTCCCCCTGCCGCCACTGGAAACTTTTTATGAATGATCGGATCACCCCACACCAAAGGCCGCGGTCGCAGAATGGTGGAAGGATACACCCGTTCCTTGAAGCGTTCGTTGTTTGCAATCGAATCGAGGAATCCATTTTCCAATTCTTGAATGCGAGGACTATTCAGAAATGCTCGCAGGTTGTCTACCACGACATATACATCGTCACCACAAATGTAAAAGTAATCATACTCATTTGCGTAGTGTTCATATGCATAGGACCACATGGTTCGAACTTTTTGCCACATGTTCCCATAACTCTCCTCCCCAAAATGTGGCAAATCAATTCCACCATTTGTAGGGTCTGTAAGATTGCTGGCGGCAAAGAATCCGTCGCACTTTGTGGCCCAGGTCTGAGCAATCGCTGTAAGGCTTGCATGTGGATTGGCTTCAAGATGGACCGTGTATACCATGCACAGTATTCGGGGAGGAGTTTTGCTTGCTGCCGCCTTTGAGTTGTCTCGGATGGATTGATCAAGGCCCCTGCGGACCTTTTGGAGCACCAGGTTTCCACCTTCTCCTTCGAGACCAAAATCTATGTCTACTGTGCAATCTGATGATTCAGTGTTCTGGAGGGCTGAATCTGCCATTGTCCTTTGGAGATGGTCCAAATTGACAACACAACCAAGGTTTCCGAGTTCATCTCGTGCACCGAGCCTTGGATGATCCAGATCAGAAACATTGAATCGAGAAGAGCAATAGCTTGTTTGTTCATCTAATGGTAGTGGGAGACTGAGAGTCTCTTGCTCTTGATAACATACTGCAAAGAGAATGCACGGATATAGGATTGCAAGCCACCTACAAACCCGTTGACATGGCGCTGGCTCTGCTGCAGCTGATCGATTTCTCTTGAAATTCCCATGCTTCGGCCCCCTTTTAATTCTCATCAGATCAGAATTCAGTCAGAGATGGAAGATCTATTGTACCATCGTCTAAAGCTCTCAGAGACTACCTAGTACCGTACTTGTCGCAAAGAAAGCGAAACAGCAATGGAAAATGATTGCGACTGTGCGAAGCGGGTACTGTAGCGGGTATTTGGTACTGTATTGCTTTCGTTTCAACCACCCGTACCACGTTTACAACACCCACACCATGCTACACCCCGCCGCCAGTCTGTCTCCCGGCATGTCTGCTCATCAACCGCAGGTTTCGTGTGGAAACATGCACCGCCCTCCTGTGGACCTGCTTGGACGTCCCAAGTTTCAGTGAAACGTTCCATTTTGATTGATTGAAATCATCTTTCGTTCAATCAAACTTTATTGGAACTAGTTAGTCATCATGGCAGACGATGAAGAGGCCGATGTTGCGGCCATGTTGGATCTCTCCAAGAAAAAGAAAAAGAAGAAAAAGAAGGAAAAGAAGGACGACAAACAGGCTTCCATCAGTGCCAAAGCTGGGTCTGGAGCAGACTTGAGTGGGCAGGCAGCCATGTTGGCGGAGCAAGATCAGGCTCAAGAGGTTGATGATGACTATGACCGAAAGGCTGAATACACTTACGAAGAGTTGCTTGACCGTGTTGTGGACATTCTTCAAACCAAGAATCCTTCGTTGGTCGAGAAGAAGAAGCGTAATATCAAACCACCACAGTTGCAACTATTGAGCAGCAAAAAGACTCTTTGGGTGAACTTTCAGGAGATTTGTACAATGATGCAAAGAAGCCCTGAACATGTCTACGCATTTTTCATGGCAGAATTGGGTACTGAAGGAAGCATTGATGGTAATCAACGTCTTATCATTCGTGGAAAGTACGTGCCCAAGTACATTGAATCCTTGCTTCGTAAGTACGTTGTCGAGTACGTCACTTGCGAGATGTGTCGTTCTCCCAACACCGACCTGCAAAGAGATGGTGCCAGTCGATTGTACTTTTTGCAATGCCGCGACTGTGGAAGTTCCAGATCTGTGGCACCTATCCGCAGCGGTTATCATGCTACTTCTCGAGCAGATCGTCGTGCGGCAAGAAATGCCAAGGGATAAAAGACATGTTGCAAGATTGCTGCTGTCATAACGCTAGTAATCACAATTATGCAAACATATGGATGCAAGGGCAAAACTGTGGTGTTTACATCAGATTTGTTAAATAGCTTCTGAATTTATCATAGCCCAAAAAGAAACAAGACAGTCGAACAAAATGCCACTATTATTATGAGCCCGACAGCGTTAATTGTACAGTCCCCATTCTTCAAAGTGTAGCTCGAATGATCCAACGACCGTTGGTTTGATCGCCATTATTCCAATCTCGGTTACTACTGATGGTCTGAATCCAGGCGATCCGACCAGTGGGTTTCCCATTTGTTCCATCTGATCAAATGCAGAGAATGGAATCAAGAGAGGTTCCTTGGATTCGTTCGGATTCGCAAAAACGGCTTTGAAATTGGAAAGTCGGATTTGTTCACAGGTGGCATCTTTCAGAATCAGGCGAAACGTGTGCTCCGTTGGGGAAGAGTGTTGGAGGGATTGAAAGTAAATTCCCTTGGCGTGTGACCAGTTCTGAGGTGTTTGAAATCTCCATCGCAACGAAGAAAATCCACCATTGTTGGCAAGGGAAGTAGTACCACGAAAAGTTTTTAATTCTGGCACCCAGGAACCTTCTGATATTCCTCCCATGACGCTATCCATCACTGGTCGAGGCTCCGCTGGAAGGATTGTCGCATCAAATGGTTGGAATACGATATTGGAGTCGTCACCGATGATCATAGGGGAGAAGGGAAGCTGATAGCCAGAAATCGAATCAAATAGGCCTCTAAGCGCCCACGCCCTGGAGTCGTCATCCATACCATCAATTCCCGATACCTCCTTCAACAATTTCGACTGAAGATCGTTCGGAAGGAAAGGGGCTAGTTGATTGGATGCTTGTTCATATACTTGAGCACATCGCGCGATATCTCCTACGTTGTATGCTGGTGCACCGATCGAAATGGCTTGAGCGACTATTTCCTTAGCTTGGTTTAATTTCTCCACAACCTCATCCCGCTCCACGCCGTTGGATTCCGCATTTTTGGGATACGACATCAAACCTCTAACTCTATGTCTACTGTGAGTCGTTAGGAAGCCATATGCAGCGGGTAATAAATTCCCCTTCTTCACTATATCTACAATTACAAATAGAAACACCAATGATAGCTTCATGATGGATTTGAGGTGATTGTCATTCTTCTTCATCACAAAACGTCAATGAGTCCACCGAGTCAACTCAGAAAATCATGATATCGCTGACATTGTCCTCATCATCGTCCACATTCCCAAGGATTGTTCCAATATTGCTAGGTACTCCAAGGCTACGTCTTGATCCCCCACTGCCAACACTACCTTTTGATATCGATCTGTCGTCAGCACCAACCGATCCATTTCCGCTTTGCTGTTTTGCATTGGAAGATCGAACCGAACCAGCATCGTCAAGAATAGCACTCGATATTGAATGGTTCGATCCAGAGCCAATTGATTGAACGACAACTTCCGTGCCAGCTTCACTGACTTCGTCATCGTCAACCATGGGCGGTAAGAGGGAGTCTCCCGCATAGTTGGTAGAGGAGACTTTGGATGCGTTCGAGACAAGGGATCGTGTCGGAGATAGCAGTCTCACATTGTTTGCATTCGTAGTGTAAGATGTTGGAAGTATCAAATGAGGTGATGGAGACTCTGGCATTTTGTGATCCTTTGTAAGTAGCAGCATATCGTCCAAACCCTCGGCGTCCAGAAGAAGCGCTTGTTCTGCTTTGTTCTGCTTTTCAGCATACGAATTTCCAAACAGGTGTACCGCAATCAAAAGTATTGTATGAACCACCAATAGAATAGCGCCAATATACTGCACTGCTGTAGCTGTAACTGGATCAAGAGCAAGAATTCCTCCTCGAAGGGTGTCGGCACTGTTGGTAGTACTGTTGTTGCTTGTGGTATTGGCAACGATACTGGGAGCAGGCAAGTCAAAAGTGTTACGTTCAAAACCAATGACAGATAGAGAAGCTTCTTCCCAAGGCATTTCAAACTCCCCATTTGCAATTTTTGAATCAAATGCTTCTTGAAGACCCTTCTGCAAGTCGTTGCCGTCTCCCCAGTCATACACAGGATAAGTTACATTCCAAGTAGCGTACCAGTCTTCTTCTATTATGCTTGCAGAAGGAGCATTCCACAAAATAGCAGGTGGGTAGCTCTTCCAGTCACCGGTACTCCCACAATCGCTGGTCATTTGTAACGTACTGACGAGTTCGACCGCAAAGGATGGAAAACTTGTCCCACAAATGAAATCATCGCTCATCCACCTCAAAAAATTGGCCTGGAAACCACCGTCTGTGGGAACATTCCGTGCTTCATCTTCAGGAGGAAAATACAGACTCAAGAGAATATGAATGTAGCCTGTGAGCCCTTCGTCTGAACGCAGGATTGGTTCAAATGCTGACGCCATGTCTCTACTAGAAATTGAAATGAATTTTATTACTCTGGCAGACAAAAATTGAATCATCATCTCAAGTTCAAAGTCAGGTAGATTGTCGCTCTGATAGTCGGAAGACAGAAAATCGCCGTTGCGCGAGCAAGTCGAGCATTGGAATGTTCCTTTGAATGATTTTAGCCGACCGGACTGTCATGCCGGGTCAGAGCGGTGCCCGCAGAGCACAGTAGGCTCTGGAACAAGATACCATACCCGGTAATCATAAAGCAGGTATTGATAGAAGTAGTGGAATTAGGTTATTGTGGGGGCGCTCTGTTGCTATCTTGATATGTTCGTATGTACTTGCGGCCGTGGCCATTGCTTTTGTAGCGTGTGCTGCCATCTGGTCTACTGGGAGTAACTTGTTTCTATCTATCGCATTGTCGTGTAAGGGTGCGGCTGGCTACTCTTGTGGCTTCTAACCTCCAGGAGTGGTCGTGGACGTTGACGTTCTGTTTTGGGCGTCGGTTCCATGAATCGCGCTGTGAGAGGAATAGGTTTCAATGGGGTTGGGTCATCAAATGCAGTTGCTGGGGTGTGGAGGACATTCTCCTTGAAGGCGGGAGTGTATGGAGGATTGAATTCCGGACTTGCGAACAACGGTTTTTTCGTTGACAGCATTGAGGAGTCCGAAAGCCTGGCTGCTCTTGTAGATCGATCTTCTGTACCTTCAAGCTTTGAAGAAGTTCCATGTTTTCGACCATCTTCAAGCCATTTGTTCATAGGAATACCATTGATTCCATGATATAGAAACCGGCTATTTCTTGGCATGCAGGCGACTGCAAGTGCATTTCCAACAGCAGTTGGTTGGAAGCTCTTCAGAAGAACGGTCTGGTCTCGATCAGAAGAGCTATTGTAGATATAGACATCACAGAGTAGTCCCTTTTGTCCCTCCATGGGATCAATAAGCGTGACTATGCCTTGTTTCATCTGTGCACTTCGGACAAAGCTGCACCAGCCGCTTGCGTAGTTCTTTCTACCAATAGTTCCAGCGGCGCAGTTGCCAATTAAAACGTTTCGCCCATTCCCGTTTTGCCCTTGCGTGAACTTGAATTGAGGGAACTCATGACCAGGACCAGGAATCCACATACCAATGCAGTTTTCGATAGGTGTCTTACTATAGATCTCCACCAGCCGACCTGAAGAATCTGGTTCATATACCAAGTAACAAGCAGTTGTGTCCATGTCTTCTTCTTCCTCGTCTTGGTAACATTGCTCTTCATGAGCCCTTCGTTCTTCCATCATCTGTTCCTGTTGCACCTCGGTCAAACGTTGCGCAATGTCTTGTCGTACTTCTGGCGAAAGAACAAGCTTTTCTTGTGCTTGCGCTGGCTGTATTTCAGTTTGATCTTGATCCCCTGGAGAAACAGTTGCCATTATTGGCATAACATGGAGTGTTCCATCATATGAAGTCACATTGGACTCTTCTTCTTTGACAACAGAGCCCTCTTGGCTAGAACCTTCTTCCGAAGTAGGCACAATTTCTTCCTCCACTTTCTCTTCAGCGATTTGAGCAAGTGGTTTCGAACAGTTGGTAACTGTGACTGACAAAACTTTCTTTTCTTTCAATGATTTCAATATTGGAACTTTCTCAATTGCAACAGCAACGAGAAATGAAATGAGCATCCCTTGAACTGCTTCATTCCACAAGACATGACCCTTAAAAAAACTAGAAAGGGAAACCTGTGGAAGTTTCTTTTTGCGGCCAAATCTAAAGAATCCCCTTTTGGATGGTGCTTCGCTTCCTTTCAGCAGCAAAGAAAAAACTGTTTCGACAGAGACTTCTTGGTGTTGTGCCACCTTATGAGTCACTCCAAGGATTAACATACACACGAGCTGTCCAACGATCGTTTCTTGCTTCTTGTTATGATACAAACACGCCACGGTCCCAAATGCGGCGAGCTCTCCGAGAGCAGCCCATGATTGCAATGTGCCTCTTGCGATTCCAAAAACCAGCATAAATACCTGCAATGCCCCAAGCAGTACTCTACATGATGACAGGAAACTATCAACCTTCTTCTTGTTCTCGTTCGGGTCTCCACTGGAGCCTTTCCATTGTCCTAGGAATTCCATGATCTATGGATTGATGGTGATTTCCAGGAGTTGCGGTTTCGAAAGATGGAAGCCAGAAAAGAAATCGCCATCGATCATAATTTCAAACTGTCGACCGCTCGGCCAATCACATGCATTTAGCTTGTCAACGGTTCGGAAGGCTGGCGCAAGCAACGGAATTGGAGTCAAACGGGTCGATTAGAATATTGTACTAATGAATTCGCTATAAAATGAATAATGAATTCGAGGGGAAAAATGCAACAATGGATTTGTGAACTCTGAGCTACATACCGAACTGTGTGAACCAACCAAATCTCCTCGTATTATTTACATGAATCAGATCTCGTTTTCAGTGACAGCGGTACAACAAAAGGTTTCAACCCAAAATATGAGCTGGACCCCAATAGGCAAAGCAAGTAGGAGGAGAAGGAGGTTCGTTTGATCATAATCTCAAGTTTCAATCCCAGCCGGAGAATTCAACTCAAAATGTCCACTGTTTACGGTAATTCCGCATTCACCTGACAAATTGTCCAGTGACAGTTCCATTGTAAGGACCTTTCGCACTTTCAAAGGTGTTCGAAAAAGTCCTGTCTTTCGCTGTCAAACGAATTCGTCTTGTGACCAAAGCCAGAGCTCAGCCAGAGCTCAGGTCTCGTTGAGGTTTTGCAAGGCACAGAAATCACCATCACAGCAAGTGGTACAACATGGACACTCGATGAATGGTGTTGCGCCACCACACTCGGCTGACAACGAGTCAAGCTCCTGGGTATTACAGAGGGTATCACTCAATCCTCCTGATATTCTTGTCCCTGCGAGTGCAAAACTTTTCAGAGCTTCAAGCCCAATATACGACGAAGGAACAGTGCCTTCAAGGTATGGATTGTTGAAAACTTCAAGCGACACCAGACTTTCTAATGCTGACCATTCATCGGGCAATGTACCATTGAAGTTGTTGTTGTGGTACTTCATTTGAGTTGCATTGGTCATAGTTTCAAAGGAGGCCGGAAGACTTCCGCTAAAATTATTGCCGTGCACCCAAAACCAATCGACTGCAGTCATTCTTCCAAGCATACTAGGAAGTGTACCATAAAGCATGTTGCCATCAACGACGAAGTTCTCCATCAAAGTCAATGCGCTATACTCATTGGGTATTGTTCCCTCAAATCGATTGTTGGAAATTGCTAATGTGATAAGCCTTGACTGTGTGGCCAAATTCAGTGGTAGAGTCCCCTTTGAGTGGCAGAAAGTGTCGTTAGTCATAAGTACCACGATTACACTATTCCAGCTTGACCTGCACTTACCGTGAAAGCATTGTCTGACACTTGAAACCAATCCAGCGCCATTTGTTTTGGCATTTCTGGAATAGTTCCATTGATTTTGTTGCGATTAATGCGTAATCGTCTGAACTCATCGCCCCATAAGTTGGGTAATGATCCGGACAATCTATTAACATGCATAATGAAGCGTTCGAGCTTTGCAAATCTTTCAAAGGAGGACGGAATACTGCCAGAAATAGAGTTCAGTGCAAGTTGCATGAATTTCATATCTTTCATTTCCCCTAAAGAACTGGGAATTGTGCCTATGGCAATATCAAGTTTTGTTCCCATGAGGTCACGAGAAATTGGTAATCATAGTGTGCATAATCGAGACTTACCGTATAGGCTGTTCTTTGCTAATGAGAGCTCAGAAAGAGATGACAGAACCCCCAGTTCTGATGGTATTGTTCCATTCAACCCCACGGCATTAAGAAATAGATCCGTGACTTCACCAAGATCATTGCACAACAACCTGTTGCCTTGGGTTACGTTCATCCAAGAGCATGTGTTCAGCGTCGAATTGAAATTGTGGTCATTGATGAGCCATGCATCGCCTCCTGTAGAGTAGTACAGAACCCGAAGAGCGTATCGTTCGGCCAAATACTGGTCACCAATTTCCCTCACATCGAATATGTCGTCATGGCTTTCGCGGGATATCATTTTGAAAGCCTTTGATTGGGGGGAACTCGGGTTGCGAAATACCTCGTCCCCGGATATGGAGCTGAAAAGAACTTGGAGGTATTGGTCATCATCCAGTAGAGTAGGGCTCGTTGTTGGAGCCTTTGTGATATTTCCAACATTCCGGCTAGATGCTTGACCAAGTCCGACGAAAAGCCCAATAACCAAACCAGCAATGACTACCACGCTCACGCAACAAATTTCCGATGCATTCTTCTGCCAGAATCCTTGTTTGTTGTCAGCTTCGTCATATTCTGCAGAAACCATCATGTCTGCCTTTAACTTGTTGTCGAATTCCCGTTGCAATGATTCTTCGTCAATGACGGCGGCGCTGGTTGATCTGCCGCTATTAGCAAGTTTTGAACTTGGTGAGTTTGAAGGCGACTGTTTTGAGTCATCGGGTTCCTCGGAAAGAGCCAATGATCCATTTTGTTGAGTTCCAATCTGAAAGGCACCTGGTTTTTGGGGTGGCGAGCTGGAATCGTCATCCATTCCCAAGTCATATTCATCGCTTCTCCAACCAACTTCTTCGTCTCCATTTCCATCAATTCTTTTTTTTGCGTTCATGGTTGGGGATAGTGCAACCGTTGGAACTCCATCACGATCGTTCTCCTCTTCGTTTTTCGCCATTGCTGTGGATAGCAGGCCCGGCTTCAAAAGTTGCACAGTGCCAATAGAGTCGATGCTTTCTTTCAGATCTGCCTTGGGAGACACTTTTTCTGAAACTTTGTTCTGCTGCTCACACTTTGGACGTTGTGTATAGGCTCGTAGCTCTCGCACCTCCTCCCCTGCAGCGGCTGCGCCAAAAGAAATGACCATAGATTCTTGCGCTATTTTCGGAGCGTCGTCGACAATCGTACTTTCAGGAGCCATGATCTTTTCCTCGGCCGCGTCGTCAATCTCCATTTCAGATTCGTTTATAGCATCGATTGTTTCAGAACCATCAAGCATGATGCGCGATGATCTTCTGCTTGACGAGTTTGCGGTAGCGAGCAAAATGTCCTCTGCCACTACTTCTGATTCCCTATCCGCGTCGTGGACTGCTTCATTCGATGTGATTTCTGTTGATTGAGTTTCGTTGTTTTCGGCTTTATCAACAACTGCATTGACTTCTTTTTCTTCCTCACGATCTTGGTGGTCGCCCTCAGAAACTTCTTGTTGGCTGTTCCCATCACTCGCCTCCTCGTCCAGATCACTGCTATAGGATTTTCTTTCTTTTACTCTGTGTCCCGATAATTCGCTTTCATTTGAGTCTTTCTCCATCTTGGATGTAGTGTTGTTGTTGTCGTTGACGATGATACCACATTGTGGTTTGTTTGAAGTCTTTGTCAGTTGTGCCGTCAGTTGGGTTTCAGTCAGTCGTGCGCGTTGTCAATTGGCGATGCGATCTTCGACTCATTGAAACGATCTGAGTCGGCAACACACATGATGAGCGCACGATCAGATTGATTCCCATTCCCACAAAAAATGGGAAAGGTTGGAATTTCCTCCAATGATGCGCACATTCAAATATTGAAACATAAAAACACTGAACATATTGAAATATTGGCAAAAAAACCATGAGAGTCCGACAAACTGCCATCCTTTTGGCACAATTGCTTTGGCTACTTACTAGCCAAACAAGCGGATCATGTGTCTGTGACGATCCAAAGGCATTATGGTGCGACGAGTTCTCGGTTTGGAATGAACAGTGGACCCATGATGTGGGAGGCGGTGGGTGGGGAAACTACGAATCTCAAATCTACAACAGGGAGAATTCTCCAGTCGTAGATGGTGAGCTCCGCATTCATGCAACGAAAGGATTGGATGAAAATTATTACTCCTCACGGATTCAAACAAAAGGAAAAGTGGAATTCCTCTATGTGAGGCTGGAGGCGTCAATCAAGGTGACAAACTTGGAAGGAGGTCTTTGGCCAGCATTTTGGATGCTTGGTGCCAACTTTGGGGACGTTGGGTGGCCTTTTTGTGGAGAAATTGACATTATGGAACTTGGTTCTGCAGAGGCAATAGCAAAGGGACAGATTCATGAACTGGTATTGGCGGCCATGCATTGGAATGCGACAATTGATGGCGACCACGTCTATGAATATTCTGGAAATACCACAACGCCAGCTATGGTGCAAGAGTTTCATACGTATGGACTTGATTGGACGCCGGAAAAGATAACAATGGATGTGGATGGCAAGGAACTGTTTACAAGAAATATTACTGGCCTAGATCAGTTTCACAAGCCATTCTTCGTCCTGTTAAACTTGGCAGTTGGTGGCTTGTTTACAGGCATTGCAGAACCAACCACAGCCGGTGGCGCGATGATTGTAGATTGGATAAGGGCATATGATAACGGATCAGGTTCAAGGGTTACCGTTGATGAGCAACCATTCAACTACAGCAACGGAGATTGTACCGATTCGTCCTCAGGCATAAGGCTATTCGCAATGGTGCCAATTGTTTTTTCAGCCATTGTAGCTTGTATATTTCTATCATAACCATTTTTGAAATAGAGTATTCGAGACCATCTGCACACATACTGCATTGGCAAGAAATTATAAGATCACCTTCAATTCGAAAGTTTCCTATATTTCTGCTGACGACTGAATTGGAACAGAACTAAGAGGCCAAACAGGCAAATCAGGCTTCGGATCATCCGTTGAAGAGCAATCACTGTCTTCAATTGGTGTGCCATCTAAATCACACACTCGCGTACTGCCATCGGGTAAGGCTTGGTATTTCAGTATCAATGGTGCACCGGTCGGGATTCGTAACCTCTCTAGTGCTCGCAAAGCAACAGGATCGTTTTCAACGTCAACAAAGGCACCAATCAATGCTCGCAGAGAGTTGGCATGAGCTACAATCAATCCAGTTCCACCTCCATCCCCGGGACTCTTATTCAAGGTTGGTGTCAAAACTTCCTCAATGAAGGGTTGGATTCGGTCCTTTGAAACTTGACTAAGGGATTCTCCTCGCGGAACTCTGCTTTCCTCCCCACCACAGATTTCCTTAAATCGAGTAATCTCATGTTTCCGCCGCGGGTCATCGGCACTAAGTAATGGAGGAACCGCATGCCAACTCCTTCGCCAATGTTTGACGGTAGAAGACCCATGGCCATAGACTCCTTTCTCTACCTTTTCCTTCGAAAATCCTTGCAACGTTCCGTAGTGCCGTTCATTCAACCTGTAATCAATGACAAAACGTTTAATTTCTCGATTATTTGGCAATTCTGCAAATGCCCAGTAGCAGTAGTGCGCTGTCATTTGAGCTCTTTGCAGGGTCGATGTAAAGCAAGCGTCAATTGTTGATTCCCATCGCTGTGTCAGTTCTCGGCCCAAGGACTTTGCCTCTTCAACCCCCCTGGGAGACAAAGGAACATCTGTCCATCCACTTTGGATAAAGATCGACAAAAAAGAAGATGTACGTAAGAATACAATCAGATTCACGACATGGGCCAATTTCAACCATCCAAGCTAGTGTTTTGAGTTGGAACAGTTTTGCAACATCATCCAAAAGTACCTACGTGAAAGTCTCTGGGACACCAGGCTGTCCTCCATTCCAAATGGAATCCCCATGACGACTCAGCAGAAGGGTATGGACTGGGTAACAGCTGTGTGCGGAATGGTAGTCGTCAGTGCTGCTCTCCAGACTTGCATCATCATCCGGCAATTGAAGTATTGAAGAAGATAAATCTTCATCGACATTGACCACCGAAAGGGCCATTTTTCGACCAAGATGCGGTGTTGATGTAGTTTGGAGGCATTCTGCTATTCCTACTATTGTGAAACAAAGGCCTAAGGTTGGAGTTAATGTTCTGCTTTTCATGTGGTCGTTGATGTTCCAGTGCGAGTGCGAGTATGAGGTAAATTGAAACCTGTGAAGTGTGAATTTTGAAAAGAGACTAAGCCAGTACTGGCACTATATTTTTATTATTGTTGGAATAGTAACCAATTCAATTTTGATTACACTACTTTACATCGCGCACGGTACGGTGTCTATATGCAACACTAGTAAGTATGAGGGAGTCACACTCTCGCAAGCGCAGCCTCTTCCTACCAGAAAAATGAGCTTTTCTTGTCTTCGTTCTCTGGTGTTCGAAGCCTCTGCATTTTGTAACTCTCAAACCTTACGGATTGATGCAACAGTGATTGCCCAGCAGGATCTGGCACGTTTGAGTTCAGGAAGACGTCCTGTGACTCGATTGTGCTGGCATCATCTGGATCCCACCCTGAGTATTCAGAGTCTCCATCAACACTCGCTATTTCGGCTGTTTTTCGCTCCTGTCCCCACACGTTTTCAATGTGTTTTGGAACCAACGATCGCCGTCCACTATCCGATAGCCTAGATGACTGTCGAGAGAAGCTTCCGGCTTCAGCAAGCCTTGCTGCACTAACATCGGTCGGTTCTAAGATACAGTTATCGTCTGTGGCAGGTGTTGGAGGTAGACCCAACAAGCTTTTTGGTTGCTTTGCGGTTACCGCCTTGGATATGGCAGATGACTCCATCATATCCTTTTGAATGTTGTAAACTCGGTGCCCAAATGAATCTTGTCGTTGTGGTGCTACTATATCAGGTTGAATTTTTGCTGCCCCTTCAAAGCCCAGATCATCGTCGAATGTATAGTCTCCAAATGACTCATCGCTCATGGCATCCATATCTAGAGTGGTGTCTACAACAGAGTTAAACATACCTTGTCCACTTCGAACCTCACCTCCTTTACTTTTTTGAATATTCGATTCCTCATCCGAGCGTACAGTCTTGTCTGTGGCAATGTTGTTGGTCTTTGTTGGTACAGCTGGAGGGATTGATCCCTCTGAGACTCTCTGGAGCGGCCGGGTATGCCTCTGGCATAGGAACACAACCAGCGCCAGAAAAATAGCAATACCCCCAGCAATGGCTGCCCCAATAATTATCTCCTCATCATCATCATTCTCTGGCACATCCTCAACAAAGTCATCCAACTGCCCGGTGGGTTCAGGTGCCTTGTTTAAGGGTGGAGCTACCGTTGGTAAAAGTGTGTTTTGAACCGTAGTTTGAAGTGTTGTTGGTGAAATTGTGGTTTGAGGCGTAGTTTGAAGCGTAGTTGGTGAAAGCGTGGTTTGAAGCACAGTGGGTGAAAGCGTGGTTTGAAGCACAGTGGGTGAAAGCGTGGGCAATGTGGTTGGAGCGCTAGATGGCACATTATAAAAGTTCTCCCATAGGGCAACCCGAGTAAAGTTCTGGAACGGAAAATCATCATCTATGGATGTCGAAGTGATGGCTTCCAAAAGCAGGCTTGGCGTCAGGAGTTCTTCTTCTATGTAAGTCGAGAATTCGTCGTTCGTTGGTGAAGCATTATCAGAAAAGGAGAAGTAAACCAGACCGTCGACAGTCAAGGTAAGGATTCCATCGCTAGACACCGAGTTTTCAAGGATACGCTCCAACCCTATTGATGAAATGTCCGGCCAGTCATTTGGAGTTCGTCTATTTGGAGAGTTTCGCAGCAGCATATCTTCCAGAATAATCTGCACAGTATCTCGAAGCAAATATGATTCTTCATTTGTCAATCCCCTTGATGCTGGGGCCAACCCAACTCTTAACCCGGTCAACCGTAACCGACTTACTGCTCTGACATGCTGTGGGAGGAGGAGAAGGAGAAGGAGGAAGCTCGTCCTCGAAAGGTATGATAATATCACTGAATTCTTCATTGGTGCGGATGAAACCATTCTATATGATCTAATGGTTTATAACACTGTTTACCCCATTGCCGTTCGTCAACGAAGTGTTGGCATTGGATCGGGAGAATCTGATATTCGTCGAGATTGGCAGTTATGTCAACGTCGGTGTGAAAAACAGTCAACAGCCACGACCGGCGGTACGATACCTAGCGTTTTGGAGTCGTGATTCGTGATGCGTGTGTCGCACCTCCTCTGCATGCGATCCTACACGACTGAGTTTTTCTACCTTGATTTTAGGGTAGACTTTTATTGCATAATTTTGGACAATCGTGAGGTTTGGCATAGATGTTTTGAAGTGAAGGCAATGGATTTGAAATAAAATTAGAGTAGGGCTTTTAAATGCACAACTATAGTAGATACATAGATAGCAGATGGTCCTAGCGTGTAACTCTTGATATAACATAGCATCGCGATAAAAAATGGTTGACTGACTGACTCAACCGACTATTATCTGATCCCTTGATCTTGGGACCAGAGGATCGAAAGCCGTTGACCAATGGACTGCAATTACTTCTGTAGGTAGGGTTGCTGTCGATCGTGCGTATCATTCCATATCCAACTTACTCTTTTTCCTTGCTAGTTGTGTCGCGGCGTCGTCATCAATCATCTGTTTCGGTCTTCTCCTCTTGATCTCTGACCGGAGTTTCCACTTTTCGAAGTGACCTAGTACTCTACGACCATTGGCATACTTGAGGGTTCCTTTGCCGTGGAATTGCCCTTGGGCGAAATCTCCATTGTAAATGTTTCCCTTTGAGTCTGTGTAGATTCCCTTTCCGTGCTTCTTGTCTAGGAAGTAATTTCCAACATATCGTTCGTTTTTCTTGTTGTAAAAATATGTGCCTGTTCCATGCTTATGATGATTTTCGAACGTTGCGTAGCATTTGTCTTGGTTCCTGTAGAATATGCAAGCTTGACCTTCCAACTTCCCATTTCTCCTTACAAGTAAAGTTGGGTTGAAAACAACTCAAAGTGAGACGATCGACTGATTGGCGAGATCAGATAGAAAGACAACAAAATGACTCACCAACTCCCACAAGCAATTGCAGTTCGACCATTATCATAAAACATGTAACCGGCTCCATGTGGTTTGCCTTTGAACACCGTTCCGGTATACTGCCCCTCGCCATGAATCTGCTCACCGAAACAGAATTCGAGCTCGCCCATTTTGGATTCATCTTCGAAACTTAGACCGGCATTGATTATACTGGCCACTGTCGATCGATCGGCATCGGTGATGTCGCCGATGGATCCATTGGCCCAGCTGACAATTGCTTCATCAATGCTGTCGAAAACGCCGAGGACACCAGTGTTGGAACCATTCTCTAGGCTGAGACTAGCAGCACTGTCAACTGTTGGAACACTCCTTGGCTGCAGATTTGCAGCATCTCCGTTGCCTTGGTTGGCAACGTGGTTTATGGATAGCGGGCCCACGATGGGCGGCTGGTTCTGAGGGTCCTCGTGCTGTACCAGCAAGGCCACGATTGCTGCTTCGAGTTTTGGACTCGAGAGAATACTTTCAACTTTCTCGTTGAAAGTGTCCTTCTGATTGTTCATCGAGGTATATTTTGCCAGGTTTGCAATCTGATCTAATGCTGAAACACTTCCTGTTTTCTTCTTTGACTTCATGTTCCTGAAGCATTGAAGTGTTGTTGCCACAGCCTTTTCGGTGGTGATTTCGGTGAATCGCTCGCATCCTTCGACTTTTTGCTTGATCAAAAATCTCCCACGGGGTATTCCGGCCTCTTCATTGCCACTCTGAATCTCACTGACAATTGCAAGTGCAATTTCTTGTTGTCTTTCTTTATTGGAATGCTCCCAGTATTCGTAGTCTTCTTCCACCATCTTTCGGAAGTTCTTGTTGCCCAAATTGTTGAAATTTCCCCTTCCTCTGCCTAGCAAGACATCGAATTTAGTCGTTCCGGATGGGATATTATTCTTAGCTGCCATCTCGACTAGTTTCGTTTTTGTTTTTGTGAGCATTTCCAATTTTTGTCGTCTGACCAAACCAAGTTTATACGGTATCCCGTGTCTTCCTGAAACTGGCAGCTGCGTATAGTTCCTACTAAACCATTTTGCAGGTGAGGTGTCGTCGCTCTGCAATACCGTAAAAACTTGGTTTTACAGTACAAAACTGAATTTCGTTATTTGAAATTATTGCCTCTCATTGACGCCGGCATCAATATGCCAAGTCTACATCTTTTATTTTGTTAGCACGGTATAAAATAGGAGAAATATAAAAATATTACCCAGCTTAGAATTGGTACGAGTACCTTCCTTGCCACAACGAGGCATACCGGTACGCTGCTACAAACTCAAAACTTGACTCAAAATGCCATATGAGATAGGTATGTAGAGTTCGTCTTATTCGGTGGAAACACAACCGAGACGATGTCTCACTCTTCGATATGCCATTTTTCTTTTATCAGCCATCCAAATAGATGATGGCGTTAGCTTGTTATCGAATCCCAATTCCGTTCGTACTCTCAAGGAAGACAGGGGAAAACCTGAGAACGACGGCCTCATTCAAGCTCCTTCTGCAGTTTTGAGTGATCAGCTGCAAAGAATGAAGAAACGTCAATTTGAGATTATGTGTCAGGAGGAAATAAGGAACGACAATCACTCACAGTTACCAGACAGCGTCCCTCCATCGCTGCCATCGTCCACCTTCGGGGATCGTGCAACTGACGATGATCACACAATGCTCACTATCGATAATGCTGTGACACCGCCTCGCGGAACAGTGCAGCTGTTCAAACAGCCGAAGAGAAATTCGACCAGGAGCGGCAGTGTCTCGAAGCGGAGCTTGATCAGCAATTGCAAACTACTGGCATGATGCATCCAGATGTTGCTTTGACATACAACAAACTTGCACAACTCTATGAGAACGAAGGAAGATATGATGAAGCCATGGAACTGTGTCAAAAGAGACTAGAAATTGAGAAGGAAGTGTTCGGATGCAGTGATCACGAGCGAATGTCTTCTACGTATCATAATATCGGATACGTTCTGGAAAGGCAAGGCAAGCATCCTGGAGCCATGAAGTACTACAAAACTGCTCTTGCAATCAAGTTGGAGGCACATGGACCCAAGCATCCATCAACTGCAGCAACATACCATAACATGGGAAACGTCTTGCGTCTTCAAGGTAGCTATGAGGGAGCCATGGATATTTACAAAAAATCTCTAGAGATCAAGTTGATAGCATATGGACCTGAGCATCCTTCAACCGGAGCAACGTACCATGAGATGGGAATCGTTATGAGCAATCAAGGCCACTATACCAAGGCCATGCGCTATTTCGAAAAAGCCCTCGCGACTGACTTGAAGGCACATGGGCCTGAGCATCCCGATACTGGAGTCACGTACCATGCGATAGGAACCGTTTTGCGCAATCAAGACAGATACGAGGAAGCCATGCAGTATTACCGAAAAGCTCTTGCAATTGATTTGAAGGCACATGGTTCCGACCATCCATCGACTGGAGTCACGTACCATGCGATAGGCAATGTCTTGCGCAATCAAGGGAGCTCCGAGGAAGCCATGGAGTACTACCAAAAAGCTCTTACAATAAAGTTGAAGGCACATGGACCCGACCATCCATCGACTGGAGTCACGATCCATGAAGCAGGAAATGTCTTGCGTAATCAAGGCAAATATTCAAAAGCTATGGAGTACTATCGCAAAGCGCTGGCAATTGATTTGAAGGCCCATGGACCCGAGCATTCGTCGACCGGAGCAACATACCATGACATGGGAAACGTATTGCGCCTCCAAGGCGACTATATGAAATCCATGGAGTACTATCGCAAAGCGCTCGCAATTGATTTGAAGGTACATGGGCCTGAACATCTATCGACTGGAATAACGTACCATGCGATGGGAAAAGTCTTGCGAAAGCAAGCCAACTACGAGGTTGCCTTGGAGTACTTCCAGAAAGCTCTTGCCATTCAACGCCAAAATCTTGGAGAGAGGCATCCAAGCATTGCTGTGATATACTATTGGATTGCCAAAGATTCGATGCACCGTGGCATCGAAGGAGATGCCATGGATAAGTTGAATAGTGCCATTGAGATTCAGATGGAAAATTCACAACAGGATCACCCAGATCTCGCCAAAATCTACATCACCAAGGCTGACCTATTGAAGAATCAATCAAAGTATAGTGATGCAGAGGAAACCTACGACAAGGCCCTTGGAATTCGAAGGAGGTTATTTGGTGACGGACACCCACTTGTGGATGCAGTCGTGCAAAAGAAGACTAAGCTACCAAAAGCAAACGTTTGAAGTAGCTAAGTCTGGAAATTGTACTGTCGCATAATCCGTATTGTACTATTAATTTCGAATAGCAAATATTTGATACCGTGCTTCGCTTTCCAGCACTCTTGCGCCCATCCTCGTCCTGTAAGATTGCGCTCTTGTTATCCTGATACATGATCATATTTTTCTCCTGACTTTCAACAGCGATCAGCTCAGCTTCAGTGCTGCCGTGAATGTTCAATTCTCATATCTTCGATAAATCTTGCATGGTTCCATCGATACCACACCCTCAGTGTGGCTCTTGAAATTTGGATGCATCGCGAATTTTTGAAGTCAATCGGCACGCATGGTCAAACACACCTTCAATGTAGATATCGCATCATGCAAAAACAGTTACGAAACCAGCTGAAGAGCAACTTCATACAGTACTCTGCTTGAGGAAGAATTACGATTTTCCATGAACAAGAACCTGACAAGCACAAAGCTACGCTGTTTAATCTCAGTCCCATTCATAGAGTTAGGGTTGCTTTACACCGCAACGATTGGTGCAATATTTATAGGCTTCCGATTCATTGAGTAACTACAGCACCAGCCGTCTCTACTGATCCCTTGCACCACGACGATCGGTGCAAAAATTATTGCCAGATCCCGGCACAATAGAGTCCTATGCTTTCTTTGTGGATGATCGGCAGCCTAAGGAGAACGAAAAATTGCAAAATTGTTTTCCAAAACGCCTTGAATCGACTCAAAGCTCATAAAGATGATACCCTGTCCTGGCACTACACGGCCCAACCTCTTGTTTTTTTTCAGAAATAGTGGAGCACAAATGTGGACAGAGCGGAATGAAATGTGAGACCACCAGTCCCTCCATATTTGAGCATGTCATGTCTTCTTTCAATAATAACTTACAGGCACGACGCCAGCGTAGAGAGCCGCGACTCCCTCCGATCTCAGAATTTGCTGAAAGCAATCAAGTGTGCTGGTATACTGTGATGACGATGTTCCTTGCATTCTCGTCTTTACCACGTCAAATGGATTATTACCCAAAGTACTGAAGCATCCGGCGCACATTCCGCCCAAGAAAGAAAGAATCGGAGTGATTTGTTTCTCTCCATCGTTTGTAATAATTCTCTTGTATTCGTTGAAGAACATAAATCGAAGCCCCTGATTGGATCCCTGTTTCATTGCAGTAGCAGCAGCGCCTTGATAAATCCCACCAATTCCTTCAGTTCTATTACAGTTTGAAGAAAGGAAGATTAACAACTGTGGGCGCGTTGCTTGTCTAATTGACATTGCTTTCACTGTCTCAAAACTTCACTTACTTCACTATATGCTTCAAGCCTGGTACAAACGCCATGTTCAATTCAATACACTTTCAAGCAGTCGGTTAAGCTTGTTTCAATGCTTGCTGTCTTCAAGGCAAAAGAATCTTATTGTTGTGAACTGCTCGCTTACCTTTGTTTTCACAGTTTCAACTGGAGCGACGACAGCCAATGCTTCTGCAACACCGGCACCGAGGCCAGCGGAGAAGTTGGCTGCGACAGAGATATTGCCATTTCCATCACGCTGAAGCTCTCGAAGAAACGAAACACCGCCAAATCGGATCCCAGCCTTTGGAACGCTGCCAATGAGCGTCGGTGCTAAACCTCGATATAAACTGATGAATCCATTTGTTCGAACTGTATAAACAAGCCCAGACACTATTCCGGTGTACAGTGGTTTGTGACCCTTTGCTTTAGATTGTAGCTGTAACTGCGTCTTGATATCTTTGTTGCAGTGTGGATAGAAGATAGAAGACACAATGTGATGAGAATCATTGTGAAGTCAGTTACAAGGGGCACAATAACCAGCAGTCTCACATTCCATAGGCCAGACGCAAGTTGCTTCTACTGCACCGGCAATACAGCCGGCTGTCATGGCTGTTAAAGGATTCTTCGATTTCTTCGACATTGCTTTTATATACCGTTGCTGTCCAACTTAATGTTGAAAAATGCTGAGACGAACCTGTTTCTCTGCAACGGAACAAAAAAGATTCTCAGGATTTTGAAATTATTGGAATCTGGGAGATGGACAGACTGTTGGCTGCTCATGCTTGTTCGTGTCACAGGACATGCACAAAATACCAACGATTATTCCCTCACAAATTGAAAATCGCCAAAACCTTCTTTGAAACATCTCTTCTCGGTAACCGACCAGAAGGGTTCAAGTAAAGTTGTTGTCCGTTTCAAGATGAGGCAAACCCAATCTTCCAATGGAAGGCGGATGCCAAATCGTAGATTGGATACGTATATCGACCCTGCGGAAAGGGTTACACCCAGGAGAAGTACTACTACTAAAAGGAACTACAACAATAACAGACAACAACAACAACAACAAAAACAACAACAACAACAACAACAACAAGCATACAAGAGTCCTCGGTATACTGCTGGCACCCGTGAATCAGATGTGGTCTTAGAAAAAATCCGTGAGTTTGAAGAGATCGTCAGTACTCCAAAGCAGAGTGCAATGTCAGGTAGACAAAGCACGGGTGATAGACGACAGGCAGCATATGGAAATCCAAGGAGGGGTGCACACAGAAGTGACAAAAGGGAAGCTGCTCCACCAGAAGAGCGCTTTAATAGCGGCGAAGTGCACAACGGCGGCGATGTAGCATTCATTTCTACGGGCTATACTACACCCTCTCGTGTCCGAACCATATCAAAACCAGAGGAGCAAGCATTGGCAGACAACCTGAGTCCACAAGAGTCGCAAGGCGACAGCATTGCCTTTTTTGGCAACCAATCATCACACAAAAAAGTCTTGAGAACACCTGGAAATACAAGGGAAATATCATATTCGGAAAATCATAGGCTCGGGGCTCGACCCAATCCAAATACCCATCGAGCAGCTGGTCTGACCACTCCGAAGAACGACGCGACCAATTTTTTCCAGTCACCCTGCGGGCCAATGGAGCTCAATGTGGGAAGGAAAGAGCCTTCCAAAATCTGGGATTTTCTAGACCCAAAGGACGATGTGACTTCCTCCAAGAATCGGGCTGATAGCATCACGAACCAGAGGAGAGAAAAGCGAGCCATGGAAGGCGCATATCGAGATTTGATGTTGATACCACCATCAAAACAACAGAGGGGACAACCAACGACACCAAGACGGAAGTCTGCCATGAAGGGCGGGAATAAGACTAACTTTCGGACAAAGATGTACGGCGATCGTAGCTTGAATGAAAGCCGCGGGTCTTTCAGTACGACAAACTCAAGTCATGCGAGCTCTGCTGTGCGTGAGGAAACTTGGCGATCGGAAATAGCTTCCTATGGCAACAACAGTTTTGCAAGCGATATTCCGAAATCCAATACAGACACTAGCGCTTCGAATTACTACCCTAGATCTAGTGATCCGCACCAGAAGAAGCATGGAATCATGAAGACGACTGGTAGCTACAAGAGACCAAAACCGGATGGGCAAGAATACTACCCGACAAGTGATGATTTATCGCACAGGCGGGTCCAGTTTTCAAAAGCCACCGATCCAGAAATTCACAAAGAAGCTTCTCCAAACCTGAGTCAATCCATCTTTCATGGATGTGGCGTTGACAACACGCAACAAGCTGATGTATCCTCAAAGCATAGTGACGAAGATGCTCTGGAGAGACAACGACAAGAGCTGTGGGCAGCCAAGCTAAACCAGCTCTTTCCAGCCTCGGCGACCGCTGGTACAGAGAAAGAAAGGACTACTCCACGAGCTCGACGATCAGAGAATACTGCAGCAAAGCTGATTACGGGCGACCTGCGCCAGCTAGAGGAGATCATTCAAAAGCAAGCAAGCGAAAAGAAACAGGCTCAAGAAGAAAATGAAACTTCAAGGCATCCTCTTGCAAGCTCTTCCAGTGAAAGTCGATTTGATCCAATACCAATGTCGAAGAGGAAAAATCATATGTATGTAGCGTATTCAAGATACAGCGAAGATGCAGAGGAGGTTCTGCAGGTGTGTGAGCATACCATGGTTCCGCTTCCAAATCGAAAATCTGGAGAGGTCCTGGTGAAGGTAAGGGCTTCTACTGTTTCTCTATCCGACTGTGAAGCACGGAAAGGCGCAGTGAAAGATATCAAGCTGTCTCCGTTTGTTATCCCAGGCGCATGTTTCTGTGGCCAGGTTGCATTGACCGAAAGGAAATCTGCGTTCTCGAAGATCGGTCCCGGCGACATTGTCATATCTCTTTGTGGTTCTGGATCCAATGCAAGATATCTCTGTATTACAAAAGATGCCCTCGTCAAGGTTCCCAAAAAGATCAATCCAGATGAAGCCGCCTGTTTGGCTGAAAGCTATCTGATGGCATTCCAAGTGTTACATCTCAACCATAAGTCATCAATGAGGTACAAGGACAACTCTATGAGGGGGCAGTCCATCTTGATTATGGTCGGTGGCTTCTCTGATCTTTGCCGAGCGCTGATAGAGCTAACAAATGCTGCTGGAGCAGATTGTTGTTACGTCATTGTTGATGAGAAAGAGTTTTCGGCAGTTTCAAGTTGTGGCGCAATTCCACTCTTGAAAGACCCGCAGCAATGGCTGACATTGGTTGGAAAGCAGATTGATTTATTGATATCTTGCAACGACCATGGTTTGCGTACTGAAAAGATCACACGAGACCATTTGAAGGCTCTGAATAATGAAGGAGAGATTATTCTTTTTGGAAAACCTGGGGACAAAAAACTCCCATTCTTACATCTCGAGACCAATGGTCCATCAAGGCTTATTTGCAAATCCAATCATCGGAGCGTTAAAGATCGTTCCCAGCTGTACAATGTTTTTGATGCTTGGGGGAAAGACATGAAACAGTGCAAAAAAGACTTGGAACACCTTCTAAAGCTTTTGCAGACAAACAGACTTCGACCACCAATTCTGCGAAGGCTACCGCTAACCAAGGTAGCCACTGCACATTCAATTGTGGAGTCCAAGATATTGCCAGGATTCCTTGTTTGTTTGCCATGGGTACATGAAAGAGGATCAAGATACTCCCGGAGTTTCTCCGGCAGTGATAGATTGGAAGTGTAAGTGACACGGATTCCCAATCGAGATTTTGAAGGAACTTATTTCAAGCAGTGCAGTGATAGATTGGAAGTGCAAGTAACACGGATTCCCAATCGAGTTTTTGAAGGATTATATTCCAAGCATTGTAAATAGCCCAGAAGTGGTTCGATGCGATCCCTGCCTGTTCGACTATCATAAAGCTCTTTCTTCGATTGAAGAGCCTTGGTTTCAAATGAAAAAAGAGTCGGACAACTGTAGGTAGGGGCGGGTAGACTAGCTTTTCAAAATGTCCTGAGAGTGCATCAAAGTACATCAATGTATGAAGGGTAATGATACGCACTACGATGTTTCATGTGATTAATGGCCGCAGCAGCGGTCCAAACAAGGAGGATCAGAGTTGGACGACAGCAGCAGTCCAATGAGTGGTCGAGCATTGCAGCGATCGAGATGTTCACGTCATCTCAGTTTGTTTTTAAAGCCCAATTAAACTTCCCTTACGAGTATTTTTGCAACCTTGTTTCAAATAGTATATCATACTGGCGCCATCCAATACTAGCCCGCCCGAGGAGGCTCTAAGATTTGCATACTTCGGTTTGGCCAACCTGAGGAGGAAAAATACTTGATGGCCATGCGCGTGAACCATGCAAAAGTCGACTGAGCTCTTCCGTTAAATCATCTTTCTTACATGGCATTGGCTTGAGAAGAAAGAAGTCCGCTCCAACTCTAAGGAAGTCGCCTTCCAAGTCGTTCGCAGACAAACCACAAATTCGACTCTTGACTCCCAGAGATCTCAAGGCTTGAATGGTTTCGGTGCTGTGACACACAATTTTAAAACTGTGCAGTTTTAAAACTGAGTGACGCAGTTTCAAAACTGAGATTATGGTCACAGCAATCTTAAAACTGGCACAAGCCAGCCACGCCCCAACCTTGGTTCCCACTATTTCTGCAGAGGTTGTTATCTAAAGCGGTTCTGATTCTGTACTGTGGTGGTGGAAGCTACCAGGTACGAAGACAAGCAACCCCTCCGTAGTTGTAGGTCCAGCCCAGCACTAAAAACGCAACCTCAGTTTTCATCTCTTGTGCTGCCGTAGCATGGACTCATCGTTTTCAGAGTCAATTCTTGCTTTCATATGAAGAGGAAGAAAGAGTTCTTTGAGATGTCCTTAAGTGGCCCATCTGTAGTAGATGACGAGAATCCGCAGACTCACTCTTCATCGAGGGAGAAGAAAAACGATCTCCAAAATGTCCACAAAAGAGCAAGTTGGATATTATGCAATAATTCATTTTTCACTAGGGAATCTGGAGATAGTTGTTCCTATTTTCGATTTCTAACAAGAGCATAGGTGGAAAACGAATCTCGATTTATATCACGTAAAACTGCTTTAACCACCTCAATTTATATCGCGTAAAACTGCTTTAACCACGAGAACGACAGCCTGAAAATATGCAGCAAAATGGCTTTTACAGGATATCCCAAACTAGGTCACTTTTGAATTTCGATATATATGATAACATAATATAATACCATACCGAACATCACATCTGACTGCACAATGTCTGTGGGTACGCGGTATTTCCGGAAGTTCGTAAAATGACTACGCCCGTCAAGCCACCACTTCTGAGATTGTGAAAGTTTTTTAGCTTTCTCAGTTTTGAAACTGCGTCACTCAGTTTTAAAACTGCACAGTTTTAAAATTGTGTGTCACAGTGCCCAACAATTGTTTGTTGACAGACGCCATATACATGTCCATGAAAATCAAATCGAACTCGTCTGCCTCAACCAGTCTCAAAGCAGTTTCCCCATTCGCAGCTTCCTGAACGTTCCAGCCCGGGGCAACCCTCTTCACGGCCCTAGCAAAGAGCTTCCGAACCATGTTGTCGTCATCAACAAAAAGAACTTTCAAGGACTCCGGAAGCGCAGTTGGAGCCAGCTCGTTGGGCTTTTCATTTGCAACGATTAAAGCCTCAGATGCCGCTTCTTCAAATTGTCGCGTTTCGATTTCATACACTACACTGTCTTTGGTTCCTTTTTCGTCCTGCTTTTCAAATGATTCAAGCCGCACCTGCGGTTGGTTCAGAGCAATCACAAAGCTCACTCCAGGGCTGCCCACCACTCCGCTTTGGAACGAGTCGTCCAACGATATTTCACCTCCCATTGCATCAATAAGGCTCTTGCATAAGCAAAGCCCAACCCCAGTTCCTTGACTCAACATATCAAGGCTGCTTTGGAATTTCTGAAAGAGTGCTTGGCGTTTCTCTAGCGGTATTCCAGGACCAGAATCTTCAACATACAAACAAACCATCCCGTTTCTGACATCGGCACGAAGACGGATGAAACCATGGTGAATGAACTTGGCCGAATTCCGAACCAGATTCAAAACAATTTGTTTGAGTCTCAAGCTGTCTGTCATGACAATCAAATCATCTGGGCAGTCCACAATGAATTCATAGTCGGCATCTCGAGATCGAACCATTGTATTAATAGGCTCGAAAATGCAAGTCTTAATATCGATAGGACTAGCTTTCAGTTGTAGCTTGTCAGCATTGGCTCGGTGCATGTCAAGCATGCTTCTCAGAAAGTCATTGATAAAAGTCAAGCAGACATCGACGATGTTGATATCCTCCTTGAGTGCCTTGAGCGTTTCCCCTTTTTTGCTCAGAGTTCGTTCAAACTCTGGTGCCCCATGCTTGGACTCTACTTCCTTGGCCAGGTCGTCTGCTGCAGATGCCACAAACTGCATACTGACCATAGCCGCGGCCAGTGGGTTCCGCACCTCATGCGACAAGAACTCGTTGAGCTCGCGTTCCGTCTCGGCAGCCTTTTCAGCATTATCAATGGCAATTTGCAGCACCAATTGTTGACGTTGCTCGACAACGTACACAAAGAGCAAAAACACAATAGATGTGAACAGAAAGGCAGCGAGAACGACGGTCAAGAACACCAATGGGCGATTCGTTGTAAATGCATCCTTGGTCACAGCAGATGCATATACTCGGATTTTGTATTGCCCAAAGTCTTCGTTGAGTGGCACTGTGGTGTAGGCGCGAGAGGAGGGAGCAGCGTGACGTCGAAGGTACCTGTTCACATCAGCAGAAAGTTCAAGATAGTCAAAGCTTTCGTCATGTAGGTCATCCATTCCAAGGAATTCTACCGACGCGCTGTCAATTTGGTAAGTGAAGGTCTGATTGAACGAGTTTTCAATGACGCAGAAGATCCCCTCTACTGATGTAACAGAGTTTTGTAGAATGAGACTCCAATAGAGTGGCGCAACAAGGACACCAGCCAATGTCCTATTTTTCGTGAATCCGTCAAAGACTGGGTATGTCAAAAAGCTAGCTGGATCATTCAAGTACGCTTCCACGTCATTGCGGAATTGTGAAATTTTAAGGGATGCCTCAAGCTGGGCTCTCCCACTTGGAATTGGCACGATCGCCCAGTTGAGGACTGCCTCATTGCTCCTCTGCACAATGGGCAAGACCCCTTTCAAAGCGTTCGTCCTGGAGAAGTCTAAGTTTAGAATTCTCTGCTTTGCACCGCTTACAGGGCTGATATGGATACGATTAACAAAGTTAGGCAGCTGCATGTAACGCAGTTACAAGAGAATCCGATTGGTTGAGCGTCGACGTACCTCCTCTGCCAAATCGGAAGATATGGTCCGGTATTATTGGGCTGATCACCTTGAGGCTCCAAAGCTCCATTGCTAAATATCTTCATGTGGTAACCCGACCCATCATCTACAACGGTGTTGTTTCTTGGAGCAGGTATTTCCTCTGTTGCTTCCTCTGAACCATCAGCGTCTTCTTCTTCCTGCTTATTATTCTGAAGAAATCTAACATTGCCATCGGCAGCGACATCCGCAAAATCCTTGTCTTGCTGCGTACGCTGTTGTCTATCGAGTTGAAATTCCTTGTCTATTTGTCCCCTCTCTTCGAAAGCATACTCTTCCCATCTCTCTCGATCCGCATCCGAAACAAGCGGAAGCCAGTGAAAGACGTGAGCCCCAGACAGAATTCTCGTGTCCGCTCCTCGAATAGAAAAGTCGGGAAGCGTCACAAATGGAAAATCATTTCCAGTCTCAATGGAATACGATGTCAACGCATTCGCAAATGAGTTGAAAGCTCCCAACCTGTAATCAATGGCGTTGTGGAAGGATTCGACTAGCTTGAACGCGTTGGCTTCAAAGTTGCGTTCAAACTCCTTGATTTCTTCCTCTAGAGCATAATCGTAGGCCAACACGCCAACAACAGTTGCAGCAATCACCAGCACGATCAAAACTACAAGACGGAGGCATCGCACTGCTCTTGTTTCATAGTGAGCAAGAGATGCTTCTTCTTCTGCGGAAGATGACAGGAACTTGAAACTTTTTGTGGGCTCGATTTTGCTTCTTTGCAGCGTTGACGTGCTTCTCTTGCTCGTGTCGAGGATCATCTCTTGATCATTCCTCATGCTATTTGATAACTGTGCTTCCATGATATAGTATTCGTGTTGTCATCTCTTCAAGCTCTATCGAAGATAGCCAACTGGCGCCTTCTTTTCTGTCAGTATACTTGCACACAAGTTCGATATGTGTAGATCGGACTTAGGTTGCTGGTTCAATACTGAGATGACGGTCGCCCTACCGTCGTTCATGGAGTCACTATTGAGTCCATTGGTTCGACCGCTTTCTTCCGTCTACGTTAGAGCAGTTTGCCGACGGACAACATGGTGGGCTATTGGTGGTGCGATGGAGCAGTTTTTAAATATATTGTTACCTGCTTCTGGTTCAAATGGTTTGTCCGTGACGAACATAGGGAATTATGGAAGGGCTTATTTCCACGACAGATTATCCGGACTCCGATGCTCTCCTTGTAAATTGGGTTTCTTGCTATATAGATCATAATAGTTGTCAGTTGTCAATTCAGAAAGGCAACAACTACCTGGTACCGGTAGGAAACGGAAACGTCACATTGAACATGCAGGGACAGTCAGGAGAGTAGGTAGTACACTGCTGTATGGTTTTGAGTTCCTCCAAAAATAGCTTTCTGAATTCATCCGGTACCGGTACCGGCCCAGCCAGACGATTACTTGTTGCTGCAGGAAGAAAAGTGAACTTGCACAAACGGTTGAGTAAAAAAGAGTGATGCCGTGTTGAAAACTCAAGATGTACTATATTATGGTAACTTCCGCAAATTCAAAACCCGCTCGCCGAATGTCATGCTGTTGGTGGGGTGAGTTTTCAATTTCCGCCAGAATGTTGCCTACAAAAGCATTATCGTCTGCATCGTCGTGTCAGACGCGAGGGATTGTTTGTTAGTGAGGTGAAAACATGATAGGATCTGACAGTCAAGCGACATACTAGAGTGTGTGACTCCGGTCAGCTCATTGAATGATTCTTCGCTCAAATTGCATGATTGGATTTAGAGCGATGCATTTCGGCGGTCAAGATGTTCACGATATCTGTAATCTATTCAAAGCCTGATTCCCTTGCGAGTATCCTCGCAATCTTTGTTTTCAAATAATATTCGAATTAATACTGTAGTTGACATGCCCCAACTTACTACTCTTTCTCTTTTTTCATTCGAACGAGTCATGGACAGTGGTCGGTGTCGTGTCATTGCATTTGTCTCAAACCTGATACCGGTACAGTAGCTGACATCGTTATGAAGCAAAGGTAGATCCGACCATCGTACAGTATTCGACTGTTTCAAAAAATGAGACATTCTTCGAATGACACCTCAGAAGAGCAGGAGACCCCAACATGGCCGACAGAGACGACGATGGAACGGATCTGGTTCCAAATGCATCACAGGGTTTGCCAGTTTTGGCTCCAATATACGTCCAGCATGACAAGGCGGCTGTTGGAGCACGCATTGCTACTTTGTGCCATATTATGCTTTGGAATCCTGATCATCATGCACAAGAATTTTGTGTTTCGGTTGAACCAGAGCAATTGCGCAAGCTCGTGCTTATCAAGCTATACCCAAGAAGCGGATGTCATTTATCTTGGCGTGGATTCGCGACTGAATCATACCATGTCAATTGTAGAAAGGGACGCCAATTGCAAAGATATTCACTCGATGTCTTGTACAGGAGAGAGGGAAGTCGGTGATTTCAATATTGAATATTCATATTCTAGTCGAAAAGGATATCTATTATTGGACGATGATGACCCTATTACCGAATCACTATCTGTCCAATACATCATCGTTAGTCCTCATGACTTGCAGTGCTTCGGGGATGGAACACTGCAGTTTTTGGCATGGGAGCTCGGAATGGGATGGAACACGATTCTTATGAACTGGCTACTCGTGTTCAACAAGCCAGACGAAATTGCATACGTTCGGCATACCAAGACTGAACGATTGCAAGAGCTACGCATTCCCTCTGTCAAAGCATCTGGTTTCCAGTCCTTTGTAAAAACTGCAATTTCAAAATTGAGTGTTTTGATCCAGACATTTTTCTTATTTTTCTTCTGCACGACACTTGTGAGCTTTACTCTCAATGAAACGCAAGAGAGGATGCTTCAGTTCACACAGGAGCTCAGCCGACTGGTTGCTCGGAATCTTCCGATCAATTTCTTGGTAACGACGCATGTCTTGGATTCCTTCATTTTCTGCCCTCTCATGGTTGGTAAATTCTTTTTCCTGATCGAATTTTACAAGGGCGATCGATTCTTGGCATTTCTATTTATGAGCGTCGTTTGGTTTGTTGAAGTTTTCACAGTTATGAGGTAAGGAGGCTCGCACTCACACTTGTCCCAAAAGTTTCGCTTCTGATTCTGCGATATGTTGTTGTACTTTAGCCTTCGCAGTTATCACGGAATCACCTACTTTCCGAGGATTTTCTTCCTTCTCTTCTGCCTTTTCCACATCTACTATTTCGCAAATCCATCCATCGGTTTTTCATATCTTGCTTTTGCAGTGATAGTCCTTTTCATTATACACAGCATGATGTTTTTCTGGCATCGATACGAACTACCAGCAGTTGCATTCGGCTACATCAACATGCAAAGGCCTCGAGCTAATGCGGCATTTCATCAAGGGCCGCATGACCTGCCAAGGCCCCCCCGAGTACGCCGAGTTTTCCAAGTTTCGTTTGATGCAATGATTTCCTCCGATACGAGTCTGTTCAGAACGGCACCTTCGAGTTGATAGGATATTGCAATTGCACTACAAGGCAAATAGAGGCTGCATTCCTCAGTCTTGGCAGGTTTCGTTGAACGGAAGCATCGGAAGGGACTACGAATTTCTGGTTTTGATCGAGAGCACAAATTTATTGTCCCATGGAGGTCGACTCATTCTCGTCGAGTGGCCAAGAAGCTGTGGTCCCATTACGAATAGCCAAGTCGAGGCATTAGTATGGTCTCATAGTTGAACTAGATGCTTCCGCACAAGGGATGTCAATCAAAAGTAGCAGAAGTCGAGCGACAAAATCGAATAACCCCAGAATTAGTTCAGCACTATTATTGTTATTAGTATTACACAGTCTTGAAAACACAACTGGTCAATCAACCCCATCGTACAGCTCGGCTTCGTGCTGCTTTTTTGATTTCCTACCACGTTTTTTCTTTGGTCGGACATCTGCATGTAAGTCTTCCTCCTGATCTTTTTCGGCATCCTTTTCTTCCATCCGATGAAACAAAGGAGGAACTTGATGCATTGCAACGCTTGGTGCACCTCGCAAACCCTTCAGTTGTTGTAACAGGTCGGTACGAATGTTGTCAATATCAGATTTGCTGTTCAAATCTGTCATATTTTCAGGTTTCAAATGTAGCTTATAAGTCGGCGCAAAGTACTCATAGTAATCGTGATAGGGAATATCGTCGCAAATGTCAGGTTTGTCCACAAGTACTGCCGTCTCATAACACCAAACTCGTGCAACGTTTCGAATTGTGTATCCACCTCCCCCTAAGACTAATGTTGGAATACTTTTGGATTTGACGTATTGAACCATTGTTGCATGACCTTTGGTGGTGAGGTTGAGTGTTCCTAGTCTGTCGGCTGCCAACGAATCTGCGCCACACTGCAAGACGATGGCACTTGGCTGGAAGACTTCCATAATCTTGTCAAATATTGGCTTGAAGAGCTGATCGAAATACTTTTCATCTGATATTCCATTATTCAGAGGGCAATTCAAGGAGTAACCATCTCCGGCTTTTGCTCCCTTTTCTCGATTACTTCCTGTGCCTGGAAAGAAATCTCCATACTTGTGCAAACTGAATGTCATGACTCGGTCAGAAGTGTAAAACGCCTCTTCCACTCCATCACCGTGGTGAACGTCAATATCGACATACAATACTCGAGCATGTACCTTCAAAAGTTCGACAATTGCAAGCACAATATCGTTTATATAGCAAAATCCAGCGGCCTCCGCCTTGTGAGCATGGTGAAAACCTCCTGACCAGTTGATGGCAATGTCATACATATCCAAACACAGCTGTACAGCTCCATCAATCGACGCCCCAGAAGTAATTTGATTGAATTCGAATAGACCTTCAAATACAGGACAGTCCGCTGTTCCTCCAACGTTGAAGCGTTGAATATTTGCTGCATGCTGCCTTCCATTATCGGGCGTTATTTTTCTCAAAAACTGGACGTATTCCTCGTCATGAAAGTATTCACTCATCACACCAGGATCAGCCGGCTTGGGATTAAAGCAGTCCAATCGCTTGTGTAATCCATAATTCAGTATCAAATGATGGGTTAACTTTAGTCGGTGTGGTTTCATCGGGTGGGCGCTGCCAAAATATACCAATGGCTGTAATATTGAGAAGGGTAAAGACGAGGGTTGAGACTCTTTCGTCAACCGCAACAAGAAGACCAAGTTCATCTTCTAGACTCACCATCTCCTGATCATAGAAGTATGATACCCGCTTCTTCCCCATGGTTAGAGGTGCAACAATCTCATGAAGTGTAAAAGAGCTGAAGTTGAAAGTGTCAAGCAGAAATCAACGCTCCAAAATAAAATCGTACGAGTCGAATATTATCCGACGCATTCGATTAAAAACATGTTCGGAACAAAAATGGCGGATCACTATTCCATTTAGCGTTTCATACTATGCACATGTACCTACAAACAAACAAGTGGTTTCCCCAACCGACAGCATAGAAATAGCAAACTCACAATTAAGTCAATCTTAGATTTTCAGAGAGGAAAGATGAAGGTCAAGAGTAAACTCAAGAAGAGCAAGAAGAAGGAAGCCAAGGATAATGAGAAAGCTCCAACTGACGACGATGGTGATGTCGTATTAGAGCGTCGTCGTACTTCAACATTCCAGTCGTTGAGAGAAAAGGTTGGAGGCAACAAGAGGAAGAAACCGAAAAAGTCAAAGAAGAAAGTTCAACCTTTGACAGAGATTCTGGACGATTCCAAAAGGGAGTCAGACAACAACATTTTACGACAGTATCTTGGGGTCGACAATTATGGTATGTGTTTGTCACATCCAGGTGAGCCCGTCATTCGGAAGACAGAATCTGGTGAGGAAATCAGCACTTGCCAATGCTGCGCATCGTATGATGATGGATACAGAAGAGTTGTCCAGCAGCGCATTCTACAGCGACGGAACTGGGATATCACTTCCCTTCCTTTGAACCGATGTCCTTTCTTTTCGAAATACTTTGCCATGATGGATTTAAATGTACCAATGGAAGACGTCCAGAATAGTTGCTTTATCGATCGACATCACCCGCTAGTATTGGAATTGGATCCAGAAGAATGCATAGCACGACAGGGTGTACCAACACTGCAAGCAACTGTCGAACAAGCGAATGAGTACTTTATGTATACCCCACTGATTGAGAATGAACAGCAAGTGGGGAGCATCATGAAACGCCGAGAGATATCAGAGAGTGTAACAAAGGCCATTGACAAATCAATGATGCAGTTCCGAGCTAAACAACGGTCCACCTTTCGCAAAGGAGTTACCAAGATGATAAGAGTCAATCGGTTCCTTGGTGCTGCCAAACGAGAGGACGATTTGATTTTTGATGACAGCACGATAGAGGGACAGTACAACAACAGTCTCCGAATGAATCTTGGAATGGACAATTTTGGCATGTGCTTGCGACACCCCAATATTCAAATCTGTTCGAAGCGCTGCACCAAGAAACTGGCGCCAGTTCAAATCTGTCGCATCTGCAAGTCAGAGAGATTGGCAGGAGGGAAATATGCACAACCTAAAGAAGTTGGAGCTATTGTCAATCAGATCCAAAAGCTACAAAGAGACAAAAAAGCTTGGCATCAGCGAACAAATGTATTGTACTACGGAAAAGACTATGATGCTATTCACCCTTCCACACGCGATGAATCTTCGGAACGAAAGCCAATTGCACCGAAAAAGCGGAAGATGACCTCAGAAGAGTGGGAGCAAGGGATCCGACAACGTGTGAAGCAAGTTCAAGCTTGGGACTCGAGCAATTCATTGCGAAACAATCCAGTCTATGCCAAATACTTTCGACTTCTGGAAATTGGGGTCCCATTCGAAGCGGTCCAGCAAACCGCTATACTAGATGGATTGAATGCGGATGTGCTTGAACTAGATCCCGACGATTGCCTTGAGAACCAAAAAGAGAAACTTAGTGCTGACGTCCTGGAAGAAGTTCGGGCATTGATACCCGACGACACTACTCTTGAAGACTTGGAAAATACTGTTGAAGCTGTTGATGAAGCCTTTGATAAGCGACTGCTGACAACAAAGGTGGCTAAAGCCAAAGACAAAAGCAAGAAATCGGCGGTGAAGGTGGAAAAGAAAGAGAAGAAAAAGGTTGCGAAAAAGGAGAAAAAGGAAAAGAAGAAGGCCGCGAAGAAGGAAAAGAAGGAAATAAAAAAGAGGCGTAAGACCATGTCAAAAGAGGCTATTGAAGATGCCAATAGCCTCGATCAAACCAGGGTAAAGAATCTGGCTTTACCTGTATTGAGCGAAGACCAAGCGGTCGGAAAGACTGCTAAGCAGACAGAGGATCAGCATCAAGCCATAGCCAGACTGCAAGCTGAACTTGCAGAAAAAGACGCTATTATTGAAGCGTTACGACGGAAAGAACAGGAAGCATCCATCACCAAATCCTATGATTCTAACGACGAAGAAATAGAATGTTAACCTAATAAAAGAATCTATTGATTATGGTCTTACACTTTCTTTCGCACCCCATTGGCGGACAAATGTAGAGGACTGCAAAATGTGTTGTTTGGAAGCTTCCATATTATCCATGTGTTCCTTGTAAAAAGTACCCAATCTCTGGTGGAGCAAAGCTGCGTCTTGGAATAGCTCTGCCTCTGAAACATTCAAAATGGCCTCTTTGTATTTCTTGCGAGCAATCGCCAAGTGTTGACGACCCTCATTAACTAGCTGTATTTCTGCCTCGAGCGCCATCAAATGATGTGCAGCATTGGGATTTCCCTTTTTATTGTACTCCTTTGTGATTGAAAGCATCTTTTTCGCATGCTTCTTGTAGTTCTCATTTTCACTTTTCTGGGCGACCTCGCAGAGCGAGATTCCCATGTAAAAAGGTAAGACCATCAAAAGTGGATGCCCCTTCAGTGTCTTGAAAGTATGGTCGCTGTTATCCACCGCATTATCGGCAGCCTTCTGATGGTTGCCTTGGAGAGTATATAGCATTGCCTTTGCACTATGAAAATTGCAAAGAACGTCTTCATCCTTTGTTTGAAGAACATACGTCATGATTTCCTCTTCGTTCATGCCTCCAGGAGCAACTGGTAGTGATCTATCAACGGGAAGAAGTTTCCTAACGACGTACCACCAGATTTGACAGGTGGCTTCCCATTTGACTCTGAAAAAAGAAAAGAGATCCAAGGCGGCATGGTAAGTTGGTTTCGACACTACAGCAGGTTGTCACTTTATGAATTGTTTTCTCTCGTACCGATTATATCGCCGAAGTTGATTCACGTAGTAGCAAAGTTCTTTGTTCAAAATGGACAATTCTCTGCCACTCAAAAATGCCAGCACCGCATAATTGCTGATCGCTTGTGCGGCAATGTCGATGTCCCCACCTTGCATGGCGAGTTCGTAAGCCCTTCGTAGAGGTGCCAGCAGGTCCGAGAAACGGTGGGCCCACGGCAACACCACGAAATGAGACAAGCAAATTGTCTGGGCTTCCAATGCCTTTTGGACCGCACTTGCTTCAAAGGTCCGTGTCCAAAGAGTCATAGAATAGTTGGCATAGGCAATGCCAGCTTTGCTGTCATCCAAGGCTATCACCATCAAGACCCCCACCAGCGCGTGGACCATTGGCGCGTAGATACTAAGCCCATACTTTTGGAACAACTCGACAGACTTAAGAACTACCAATGGAAATCGGACATCGCCTGCCAGGTAACAGAAATTGGCACATGTTTCCAAGAGTTTCATGGCAGCCAGTTGGATCGGTTTGTCCATGACAGGTACCTTCATTAGCGCACGCGAGTTTGGTTTGACGCTTGCCTTGGACTTGGATTGAGACTTGAGTTTCATAAGTCCCTTGGTGACGGTTACACCTTGGACCAAGTCTTTTGTTGGAAACTTCATTGCCAAATCACTTGCCAGCAATTGGAAGCATCTATTTGCCCCCTGCTGTGCAATGTGAGTGGCATTCGGGTTGATGGAACAGGAGGACAACAAGCCAGAAAACTGAGTTTGGTGGATCATGAGTTTCTCCAGAAAGCCCTGCTTGTCTTCTACCAAGAGGTGACTTGAAGCAACACGAAGCCCAACATCATTGTTGGTATATGCAGATACTTGCATCCACAGTCGATATAGAGATTGCTCTAAGGTTTGGTGGTGATGTTTCTTGGTCGCTGCTGCCTGTTTGAGAGCTCGAATGGCTTGGCACAAGTAATGGCCTGCCGCCAGCAAAGATCCCGATTGGATTGCCCGTAAGGCCGCCTGTTGGTTCAACTTGGCCACATTCGCAGTCTTGATTTCCTTTTCCGGAATGACTCCAGCCACATTGTGTAGGTCCGCGATGAGGTAGATCCAGTATTCCTTTTGTTGTTCCGACAAGGCATCGACCAATCCAGTCGCAATGACTCGAAACCATTCTTCCTGATCCACTTCCTGTGTCACCAAATATAGCGCCGCCCGAATGAGTTGTGAATTGGCCCAAACCATTGTCATTTTCATTGGTTTCCATTCCAATATTCCTTGACCAATGAGACGGGCCAAATGATCAAAGAGGAGATGTGCATTGGGTGCCATCTTGCTGCGTTTCGGCGCCAAACCCTGGTTGGCCAGCAACGCATCATAGACAATTTCGAGTAGATCCAATGGTATCGGATCCATTCCCAAACAGGCTGCCAGCTTGGCCACTTGCAAATCCACTGGTGACAAGGTGGCTAATAATAGAAGGTGAGGAGACTGATGATCATTCATCTTCTTGGTGGTGGTGGTGGTGGTAGTAGTCGGAGGCGAAGATGGTAGTACTGGACTCGGAATGCTGCTGCTGCTGCTGCTGCTGGTCGGTGTCAATGATAGTAAATTCTGCGGCGACGACGACGATGACGATGACAACGACGACAACATGTCAATTTCGGTAAGCTCGAAATCATAATGCGGAAGCCTCTTGATGCCCATTTCACGACAATAACTCAAGGTTGCCAAGAGATCATTCTTCTTCTTTTGTGGCATGATAGCAGTAGCAGTAGTAGATGATGATGACGATAATAATGATGATTCTGTGGAATGTCGATTGTTGTGTAACCAATAGTAGTTTTGCTGTTGCTGTTGCTGTTGCTGTTGCTGTTTTTGTTCTTGTTGTGTTGATGATGGTGGTAGTGGCGGTGGCAAGGTAGTAAAACACAAGACAAACAAAATACTGTTGCTGCTGTTGCTTCCACGACCATTGCTAGGTGTGGCTGCCAACAAGAAATCCAAAAGACCCATCGAGGCTGGATCCAAACATTGCAAATCGTCCACCACCATTATGAGAGGCATTGTACTTGCCACAATATCCAAGAACGCTTTCATGGCCGATTGGAATTGATATTGATAAGATCCAGCCACGGTGGGAGACTTGCGAGTCCACGTATCCGGTGTGGGCGCAAATGTGGCCTTTGGAGTGGCGTTTGGAAAAAAGGCTTGCAAGGAAGGAAAGGTACGGATCAATATGGTTTGTTCCTTGGGGGTGAATTGATTGCTTTGTTCTTCCAGTGCCAACGCTAGGAGTGGTTCGTGGTAGTGGTAGTGGTTGTGACTCTTACTAGTAGTTGTGTTGGATGTTGGTTCGTCGTCGGCAACAGTAGCAATCGTGGAGGAACCGAATGACGTGGACGCTTGTAGTTGCAATTCGTCGCAGCCTCCAGAACTACCAGCACTACCAAAATGCTCCGCGAGTTGTTGCATCATGTTGGAAAATACCTTCAAGGGTTCCATACTCATACTGCTGTTATTGAAATGATGATAATACGATTGACTGCTAGTACTGGTGGCGGTGGTACAAGATGGACCCCCATATAGATAGATTCGATTGCTGTCTCCATCAGCACTACCAGAAGAGGATGATAAGGATTGGCAGAGTAAGGTCTTGCCCGATTGTGTTGGACCCGACACTACGACCAATTGATGCAATCGTGTGTGAACATTGTCTCGGCCGTACAAAGGACTTGTGCTCGTTGCTGTTTGATTCGTCGTGGTTGATGTTTCATCAAACTGCCGTACAAGTATCCGATCCCAACACTGATCCAGTAGTATCTTTTCTCGTTGCATCAACGGAGTAGTAGTTGTTGTAATTGTGGTAGCAATATTCGTTGCAGTAGTAGTAGCAGCTGTTGCAACATTATCGCAAATAACGGAAGGTGGCGAAGATGCAAACGAGGCAGGTGTGGACAGCGGTGGTGAATCCAAGGAATTGCAAATGGACGACGTTTCCACTCCATTGTGTGGATTCGTCGTTGCCGTCGTCGTTGTTTGAATGGTTAGATTCA
>CAKOGP040000280.1:0-17930 GCA_933822405.4 Cylindrotheca closterium | reverse complement strand
TGTTGTTGTTGCTGTTTTTGAAAGTAACAGCGAGTTGGTGGTAGTGTCCTGGGAAGATGATGCAATGGTGGATGTTGTCGTGTCTAGCGACGAAGCATTGATGGTACCGTTGGTGACATTGGTAGACCAAGAAGAACAAGATTCCATCGTTTGTGTTTCCGATATGTAGGTAGGAAAATAATGCTTTATTTGTGGTGGTTCCAAACGGGCGTCGTTGGAAACAGCAATGCTAGTACTACCATTGCTGTTGTTGTTGGTTTCCCCAAGAGTTGTCATTTTAATTATATTGTCTGTTTGTCTCTCTTTCTACATGTGGTATTGTGTCGCGAAGAGAGCTGGAATTCAATCAATCAATCAGTAAATACCGAATAGTCTAGTGTCGTGTTTCTCGTCTTTCGGGGTGTGTCTGTTGGAGGAATGATGATCTATGGATTGATGGATGATGGAATGATGGAATGATGGAATGATGGATTGATGGATGATGGATGATGGATTGATGGATGGTTTTCAATGTGCTCGGCATGACCACCTAAAAATCTTCGTTGGTATATTTTTTTTTTCCACCGAAAGGTGCGTTGATTTTTCAAATATTTTCGGTTTGTCGTTTGAACACCAGAATCTGTGTCGTAGTGCGACATAATTCACACCCGCAACCTTGTTGGCGTTCGACCAAAATGGATTTTCCGTTGCGGGACTTGCTCGCGGCCTCCCAAAACTGAGCGCCAAAAACAAAGGTGCGCCCAAGCGACGAAGAAGAAGAACAAAAAAGCATTGCCTCTTGTTTCCTACCCAACAAATTGTGCAAACATGTTGTACCGGTACAGCAATTTGAGTAGTAAATCATCAAATGGAATGGCCTACCTTTGGCTGTTCATGCTTCCACTCTGCTGGCAATGCCAACAATTGGTGTGCCAGGCAGAGACGGCAACTCATGTTAGTATACATAATGCACAACAACATCTGCAACAATTACAACGATCCCTGCGAGTCTCCCAAGACGAAAATGACCAAGGATTGGAATACAAGATTCCCAAATTTAGCATTCTATTGGAGCCAACCCCTCATGAGATTACGGACGACATGGTCGCTTCTGTATTAAGTCCAATCTTGGAGGAGACCTTGTTTGATTCCTTGGGGGGAGTCCAGACACAATCGAATCGTTTGCTCTTGGCACAAGCGTACGTGGAAGAGCAGCAATATGAGAACGACGGGGAGAATACCAATACCAATACCAATACCAATACTAATAATACAACCTTGATCATTGTCAAGGGCGGCCTGGTCAATTTCAAACGCACACCACCCTTGGAAAAGGTACCAGAAGTGATTGAAGATGGAATCAATTTCAAGTTGGTCAATAATCTACCCAAGGATTCCATCTTTTTTGGCTCCATTGAACGGGCCACCTTTGTGGGATTTTTCGAGCCACAGCAGCCACTGGTACCAGACGACAGCAACAACAACAACAACAACATCAACAACGATGACCCACCACAAAACAATCCTCCAGGATTGATTTCTACGGTGTCACCATCCAATAGTCCAGCAACAGTGTCTAACAACAAGAGTAACAATCTTGAAGAACAAGTAGATGGTAATGACAATGACGAACATGACGACTTGACCGAATGGATGATCAAGATTGTTGGGGGAACCATTGCCATTTTACTTGGATTTGGTCTCCTGTTCCTTGCTCAAAAACAACGCAGCAAACGACAACACGAAGAATCACAAGCCCTCAAGAATATGAGTTTTGAAACGGCCCAATTAGAAGGTTTGGATATGGACGACGACGAAGAAGATGACGCCAAGAGCATGGCCACTACCGAAACTCAAAATCATCAATATTTGGCCAAGTCCCAATACTTGGCATCGGAAGAAACCTTTGAACGCAATTCCAAATTGGCCGTCAAGAAGGATATGCTCGAAAGTGAATGGTCCACTTACAATCCCAATGCCAGAGCAGCAGCAGCAGCAGCAACGAATGTGGCAACAAGTAGTAGTAGTACTAGCGGTAGTACAGAATTTGAAGCGGGCAGCAGTACCACCACTACTACTACTACCACCAATTCTCAAAGAAGTTTGGTATGAAAACGAAAAATTACGTTGATAAAGGGAGTGAGTGAGTGAGTGAGTGGAGTGAGAGTGGAGAGAAGGGAGGCAAGGGGATGGTAAAAGGGTATTGAGTTGTACAATAATATTTTTATATTGTCCATTATTATTATTATTATTATTACTATTATTATTATTTTCATCAATAGAAACAACATGTGGAAGCTTTGCTCCGAGAACAATTGCTATTTTAAAATAGTGTTACATTTGGTGATGCTTGGTTGTTGGTCCAGCACCAGCACTCACTCAGTTTTTTTTCTCTTCTTCTTCTTCACATTAAAATTTTAAAAAAAAACCCTGGGAAACAATTTTATAACATAATATGTATAACAAAGGTATTCAATGACACCATGTAGTTCCACACCGCATCGTGGCTTTTAGAGACAGCTACTTGTACTGTACACGCTTCTTCCGATCCTGATTGATTCAATCACTAAGTCAATCATTCAATCATTCATTCAGCGAGGCATTGTCACAATTACTACTTTTGTTGTTTCGCCAATGTGGGATACGATCCCATGGAACCATCGGAATCTATGTAATCGCCCACAAATTCGTGGGTCTGATAGTCCCAAGTACCTTGCACGAGCCTCAAAATTCGACTACCATTCTCGGCAAAATCGTGTTTCTCGACCCAATACGATTTGCCCGTCTCACTGATCAAACCTTCTTTCACCACAAAATCACTGCCATATCCTGAAATCGTCCACATTAAGGATTTGGGCTTGCTCCAGAACCGACCAGCAGGTCTTGTCACTGGCGAGGCAAAGACCAATTGGATTTCTCGGCCAATGCCACCGTCCAACTCTATATAGGCTCCACTGGCAGAAGTCCAATCACGGGTAGTAGGTGCTCCCATATTCTCAATACCACCACCAATACCACCCTCCAGGGCCATGTCGTCTTGAGTATACATCCGAGGTTCTTGAATGACTTTGAGTTTGGCCTTGGCCACTTGATTGTAAATCCAAAAGGGACTAATGACCTCACTCGTAAACATCAAATGATACAGAACGACACCCCAAAAACACATGGCCAAGATCACCACGGCCGTGTGCCATCCCAAGGTGAACCCCAAGACGAAAGTTACAATCAACGCCAAGCCTGCCACAAGTATTAGAAAGGATTGAAGTTTGGATGCTCCAGGGGGTGGTGGTGGTGGACTCTCACTCTGCATCTGTGATGAGTCATAATCATGATTATTATTCGTAGTAGCATTCGCATTGTCATCGTTATTTTCCAAGTTGTAGGGGGTAGAAGGCTCATTCAGTTGTGCCATGTTGTTGTTATTGCTGTTGTTGTTATGGTTCATGGTATTTTACTGTCAACTGTCAACTGTCAATTGTTACTGGTATGCTTGGTCGAGAGTATTTGTGTGTGTTTTGCCGTATTCCTCTGTGGTGAGATATTGATGGATGGATGGATGGATGGATGGATGGATGGATGGATGGATGGATGGATGGATGGATGGATGATGGAGGAACACTACTAATAAAGGTACGCTTTGTACTTCGGGAAATAATGACTTATCGGCCAAAATCGTTCCTTCTCACAAGAGTGAGTGACGACATGCTGGCTTGAACGCGCGTGCACATCACTCTGTAGCAATCGTGTTTTGAGACTTCTTTAGTTTTTTATTTAGAAATTTGTGGTGTCTCAAAACACTCTGAAATCAAACGCAGGGTTTTTTCTCGCAGACTGCTCAACATTTTTTAGAAAGTCCAACTGGAAGCTCCCGCACTTCACTGTTCCTACCGCTCGCCCGCACTGTCTCCCGCTCGACACAATTTATTTTACTTTCGTGCAGCAATGACAACAATATCAATAACATCCATCCTACAACAAGCATATTCTATGAGTATATAGCTGATATTGGGAATTTTCATATATTCAATTGCGAGTCTGGGTAGCGAGAAATGGTGGCTCACTGATTGACGACAGAAATTCAAACGAATTTAAACACCAATCAACCCAAAGAAGTCAGAAATGGATCGGACATTACGGCAATACACGATTTCCTTCAATATTTATTCAGCTAATAATTACAGTTTTCAGACATTCAATTGGAGAAGTAGGTGCGGAGAAATTGCGACTTGACTGGCGTGACGACGGAATTTCATCAATCAAACTAAAGAAGACACCAATGAATGGCAACAATACAAATATACAGTTTCATTCATTTTAAATTCAGCTAGTAAAGTCTTTTCCTTTTCTCCCCGTGAAGAAGCCATCGTCGTAGTGTTTGTGATTGTGATTTGTGGAACGCAGACCATCCTGGGCAGAACGGGAGACCGTAGTATGGGTGTGCTTGAGGCATGCGGTACCAGGTACGGAGCTTTTCCAAAAAGCCTGTCTTGTCGACCACTTGGACCATCAACAAAATGTTGAGCAGTCCGCGAGAAAAAACCCTGCGTTTGATTTCAGAGTGTTATATGGAGCATAACAGATGTGACTGAGGAACGAAGTACAGACGGCGTCTATCATGCGACATCAAACACGATTGCTACAGAGTGGCGTGCACATGGTGCTGGCAGTGCCACATTTTGGCAACTCCTCCTACAGTACTGTACTTTTTACTTTGGACAATGACGGCCCGCAAAAAGACCCTTCCATGCCACAATGTGTATATGCATCCTCAAGCATATTTCGAAACCGGTTTCGAGCCCCAGCAAAGCTGTTGTTTCCATCCTGACTGATTTAGTTAATTCATTCCCTTCATGGACGTTCCTTTGGTTTGAAAGATGCAGATCCTGGCGTTGCGCGAAGTATCTTCTTCTTGAGACAACTGTAGACAAGTCAAGAAGATAAGACCTTCCATCTAGGTTTAGTGATCGCTTTTCGTGGAATTTGGTAGTGTCCACAACCGTCCGTTCAGAATGAGAAGCAACAAGGACAGAGAAATACAAATGATAAAGAACACGACTGTACTACCACTACTACCACTTCCCCGAGGAATCCAGTCAGAGCTCACATTGCGTAGGGAGGAAAAGTGGTTCCCTTACTTTAGTTCTGCTGAGGAGAATAAGAGCTATACAGAGAACGAAAAGGAAAGAAATGGTGCCATACTACAAAGTCACTCCTGTCGTTATTTCTGCCGTCCTCCCGCGGAGGTGTTATCAAACGAATTGTAGTTACGCATTGGAGTTGCTTGATTTTGTCCACGCGAAGCGGCTTATCCGATCTTTCGTATCAACGTATATGTTGTCAAGTTTATCGTGGCGGTGTCAAATAAGGAGAAACAATCAGCGACGAGCTCGTTGGACAGAGACACTGCCTCTCAAAGTAGGTAGGTTGGTCGCTGAATTTGGATTGGTACTGTTCGTGCACGGGCCTTTTTTGCGTACAAATTTTCCGGACCTCCTACCAGCAGCAGGTTTCTCTGGAATCCTCATTCGAACTCTGGCAATGATGTTGTTTGTCTTCCGAGTTGGGTGGATAATGGAACAATGAGAGACCTGCTCGACCAGCTCTGGAATTGCTGCTGCCCTTTGCCGATGACCCCAGTGTCCTACATACAATTGCCAGTTGTCGAACTTGGCCTGGGAAGTGAATGCAAGAGTCAGTCGTGGTTGTTGTGGCGTGATCCATCAAATTTTAACCGCGGCTCCACTGCCACTGCCACTGCCAAAAGCCCAATCTCGAGTGATGGGACCGAAGGCTATACATCACCAGCCATGTCGTCGTCTTTCGTAGTAGCATACTCTTAAGGTTCTTGAATAACTTTTGTTTTGTTGGCATGGGCCTATGATGATTATAATGATGATTGTGGTGGTAGACTCTAGGAGTCAATGGTAGTAGCAGTATTTCTTGTTCTTGCCAAAGGACGATTAGACCGATAACAATATGGAAGCGATTTAAAAAGCCAAAGTAAACCAAAAGACCATGGCAATCATCAAAGAACCGCCTACGATAAGTGCTAGAAAGGAAGAAAGAGTGGAGGGTCGTCTTGTTGTCTTTGTTTCGTCGTCGTCATGATCATGTTCCAATTGGTAGGGTGTGGAAGATGGCTCTTCTTGTGCAATGTTGTCGCTGTTATTGTTGTTGTTGTTGCTATTGTCATTTGGGTCCATGCTAATACTGGTATGCTTCTTTGGGTGTGCGGGTTCTTACCGTATGTACACTGATTGGATGGAAGATGGAGGTGCTGGGTATCTCTACCAGGTATTAATACCGTACGTATAAAATACAGTATCGTTTAGTCGGAGCAATCCCGTACGCGCAGCGTGCGTAACACCACGTTTGCAAATTCAACCCCTCTAATCTCCCTCAGATGAGTCATCTAGTAATGTGTTGTTCACTACTAAATTGTGCGCCATCCTTCAAGCTTTCGAACGGTGGTAGGGAAAGCAGTAGAAGACTTTTGGTTCAATATTTACAGTAGTGTTTATACACGGACCCAATATAATGCGTAAACAATTGGCCCAAAATGTGTAACTCCTCGACTTTTTCACATATTTTGGCTATCGAAATATTCATCGACAAGTATCATGCCTACAAGAACTGCCAATCATACTGTAACTACCAACCCCAACGGAAACGAAGAAGGCCATGTTACCCTTCCGTTGGGCTTTGTTTCGAGCCCTCCAGTGGTTGTTCGGAGAACCAATACCTCGCCAGCGGGGCTAACTCTTCTCTCTGAAATCTCCTCCATCACTCTTCCTCCTTCCGAGGAGGACGAGGACGACAGCAATGAAATCTGTCAACGATCCAATGCCCCAACAGATACATTGGAAGAGTTGGTAGACTCTGACAATGACGATGCATTGGACCGACTAGAACCTGACGACAACAGCATGGGCGGGGAAGAAGACTTCCAGGTCCTCACGATCGAGGCGGAATCAGCAATAGAGGATAGGATGTATCAGTTGTGCATCGCTGGCAAACCTGAAGGTGAAGAAGAAGACCACTGTGTGTCCAAGAAGGACGTTCTGATGGAGATGGTTGATCTAACACCCGAGGTTAAGATCCCTGGCATCCCTCCCAACTGGCAACCGACTGAACCAAGAGTCGCCAATGGTGAAGTCCCTTTTGATGAAGTCGACAATCCAGGAAACTGGAATGAGTATATCTACCGCGGTAAATTGAACAAGAGCAGGCAATACAAAGGCCACAGCCTACCTTCTGGTGCCCAACCCGTTCCTGTTTCGGAAGGGGGTAAGCGAACCATCAATGGATGGGAGTTTCACTATGGTCCTTGGACTCCTGATGATGAAGGAGATGATGGACCAGGATCCTTCAGAAGCGGTGCAACAACGGAAAATATGTTTCCGGAAAGTCGCAAAGGCTGCTTGAGTGTTGCCACACTCAAGTTGCTTGGCCTCACCAAGTCGCGAATGGATGGCGACGATGCCCTGTTCTTCTACCAACTGTTGTATCCTATCTGTGACCCAAAGAGGTCTGGTGTTGCAAAGGATCCACGCGAAGCGTATTACTTTGATGTCGAAACCTTCACCAGGAAATATGCGGCCTCCTTGGAATACGGTGGTTCGTATGGCCAGACTATCAAGCCTGTCCTGGCGGCAGAACTTCTGAAGTTCCATGGCATCATGGTTCGAGATGGCGTTCATGGAGGCAGCAGGGGTGCCGTCTACCGTCTATGGGACCCAACTTGTTCATGCTATGACAAAGACGTTGTGAATGCACTCAGCCTCTATCGATTTCGACAAATCAAAAGGATCATCAAGCTCAATGATAATGCCAAAAGCAAACCTCGTGGCCATGAACTGTACGATCCTGCACATAAGTATGACATGGCATACAGAGTGGTCGTTGCTAACTGTAACAGCTTGACACTGTATGCGGAGAGTGACTTGTGCTGTGACGAGATGACATGGAAGTTCATGGGGTACGGAGAAGGCGGCGTTGTCCGACGAATCGTAGGTAAGTCCCTTGTCTTTAAGTGTCAGGAGGTGGTTCTTAAAAGTCGCGATCGTGCGTGATGTCACAATTAATTATGTCTAACTGTTCTTTGTTGCTGACGCTTCATAGGGAAGCCTGGAGTTACCAAAGGTGGTCAAGTCGTAATGACCTCTGATGCTTCTTGCTGTCGTCCTCGGGCATACGTCCATCGTCACACTCTACACCACCGTCCGACAGGCTTTGCTAAACAGGGACCTAATGAGGTCCGAATGATTGTTGAGAAGCTGGACTGCTTGATCTCCAAGGAAGATGGCGATGGTAAAATCTTCAGAGAGAAGCCCCACATCACTCTTGACAACTTCTTTTCTGGTGATGAGACCCTTGACCATCTTGGCGAACTCGGATTCGCGGCCACCATGACAAGTCGCAGAGACCGGCTGCCCGCAGGTGTGCCCAAGCATCACTTTCATCATGAGAAAGGTCCTGTTGATGACCGCAGCAAGGCCGCAAGATTCATCCATCCTATCACCTGTGTCAAGAAGTTTCCCCAAGACGGCGAGAAGAAAGCCTACACGCGAACTCATGTCTCCTTCCAGAGCACTGGCTCTACCAACTTCTCCACTGTTAATGCTATTAACTCTAGTCGACTCTATGTTGTCAAGAAAGAGAGAGGTGTTGGCAAAGAAAAGAGAATCTGGGGTGTCGAGAATAATCCCGCAAGGACCCTCTACCTCAGCCACTACGGTAGGATCGACACTGATGATGCTATGATGGCCGGCACTCAAATCCAATACCGTTCTAGGAAGTACTGGCATTCTGCAATGCTTCATGGTCTTAGGCTTGCTATTGTCACTGCGTATTCTTTTTACCTGGAAGCCAGCAGTGGGAGCTTGGATGCCAGTTGGAAGTTAGTGAAGCCGATGACTTTCCATCAGTTCCGCGACCGACTGTCAACCCAGATGCTCCAATACAAGCCAAGGTTCAATATGTACCCAGGTGATTCAGGATTTCGCTCTGTTACAGTTCTTTCAAAGAAGGCACGCTCCAAGACTCATGTGGTCCCAAGCAAGAGATCTCGCCAGACTGCGGTGTCCGTCAGTACTGGTGGTCAGCACTGTGTTTTGATTGACGAGTTGGACAATGCCAGGAAGAGTAAACGATTATGTGGTGCCTTCAACCATACTGAGCTGTCAAAGCACCTAGCATCATTCCTTGAGAAAGGAGCTTCGATCTCTTCAGGTTCAAAGTGTGCTTGGTGCGGCGAGAAGGCATACCAACGATGCACCATTTGCAAAGTACCCTTACACAACTTCCCAGCTAAGGGAATGCACAAAGGTAAATCGTGCTCTGTGGATTGGCACAACGATAGCAACTTTGGATTGGGGTACAAAGACTGCAAGAGCCTCGCCTCCAAGGCAAGTGTCAATTGGAGTTTGCCATCTTTGGCGGCCAAGAAGGCTAACATGGAGCACATTGATGGACTTAGTGGACCTATCTAACACTACACTATAGTATTCGTATTATTGTTACTATTTATTGGTCTTTTGGCTGTAGTTTTCTACGATACAGTATTGCAATAGATGCAATGGATGTTTCGGATTTTTGTGGGGTGTTGGACCTCCACGTGGTGTTACTCCACGTAAAAATATCGCGCAATATCGTGGTGTCGCGCAGCATTTTGTTTGCTCCGACTAAACAATATTCCTATATCCTCGTAATATAATTTCATTCATCATCACTAGAGTATCGGTATAAGTTCCCGGAACTGCATAGCTACAGCATTGAATTGATCCATTGTGACTGAGTGATACTTGCCGTGGATTGATTAGCACTCCATAGATAGAGATAGGACTATCCAGCCAACACAGGAGATCCATGACTTAAAATTGCATTTGTGAATTCGATGATATGATTCGTCATCTTGAACTCCAATAATGTAAATCATTGTTTTTTTCCTCGGAACTATCTGACCTGGTGGGCAAATCCTCAGGAGGAATGAATATAAACCCATGGCGGGGGAATAATAGTCATGTTCTTCTTGGAATCAATGTTGGAACGTGTATTAGATACTTAGATTGGACTAGTCAGATTAAGGTAGCCTGGTAGGCGCAGCGGTTCGATTCCGTAATACCTTATATTTGACATGGTAAGGTTATGGGATCGAGTCCTTGATTCCGACTGTCTGCATCGACAGGATAAAGATGGACGTGTGAGGGTTTTGACACCAGAAATGGGTGTGCAAGGCTGAAGGGCTATATCTAAGTATCGAATAAGGGAGGATGTCGGAACGTGTATTAGATACTTAGATTGGACTAGTCAGATTAAGGTAGCCTGGTAGGCGCAGCGGTTCGATTCATTCCGTAATACCTTATATTTGACAAATCAACTCATCAAGAAAAAGAGAGATGCGATCCACCCTCAATGGTGCAGCTAGACTGGAGACACTGCTAATGAAATTCATTCGTCGCAATCATTCCTGCATCATCAGGTTGGATGGCAACCAAAGACTGAGTGCTAGAGCCATAGCCTCGATTCACCCATAGCCATAGACGACAAAAGAAAAAAGGAGAAACTGCAATTGTTGTAACTAATAGAGAAGATGATGGCAAGGTGTAGTAGCTTGAAAGCATAAGCTAGTACTATATGAACGGACATTAATTTACTGCCTATACGACCTTTGACCATATCATGACCTATCAATCAGATGCTATAAATAAATTAATTAGGCACAATATTGCAATTGGATTGTTGCATCTTCCGAGCCTCCAGCGCCACCACGGTTGACACCAATGTCGGCATCCAAAGTTAGCGTCACTGTTCCATCCACATTCCAGGCGTTGAACTCTGCTGCTGTTGCTTGTGTGACAACTTGCGCTATACCACCGGCACCATACGTTCTGTCGTCAAAGTAACAAGATCCAGAGAATAATCCACTTTCGGAAATAATATCCATGCATTCATCGATTCTTGCACCACTATCAATGTCACCATCAAACGATGCAAGTATATTGACGGGAGACACAGAGTTGGCAAGTCCCGTAAATGCAAACGAGAGTGGCTGCCCAGTGGAAGTCAATGTAGTGGTAATGATTGGAGACGTCACCGAGGTTGTGCCAGCAAAGGCAGTACAATCCACTGAAGTCGCTGGTTGATTTGGACAAGCAGAGTTGATGAAACTAGTGCCACATGTTCCTGGGGGTGGTGTGAAACAATATTGCAATTGGACGGTTCCATCGTCTGAGCCAGCAGCACCTCCAGGAACAACACCACTATCGGCATCCAAAATAAGCGTCACAATTCCATCCGCATTCCAAGAGTTGAACTCTGCTGCCGTCGCTTGTGTCACAACTTGCGGTATGCCGCCGCCAGCACCAGATGTGTTGTCGTCAAAGTAACAAGATCCAGAAAAGAAGACGCCATCTTCACCCACAATGTCAATACATTCATCGAAACCAACATTCTGATCCGTGCCACCATCGAAGGACGCAATGACATTGACAGGAGACTGAGAGTCGGGCAATCCAGCAAATGCAAATGAGAGTGCCTGGCCAGTGGAAGTCAAAGTAGTAGTGAGAATTGGAGACGTCGTTGAAATTGTACCAGGAAAGGCAGTACAGTCCACAGGAGTCGCAGGCTGATTTGGACAAGCAGAATTGATGAAATCAGTGCCACATGTTGGCGGGGGTGGTATTGCGCAATATTGCAATTCGACAGTTGCCTCGCCTGAGCCACCACCACTATCAACTCTATCGTCGGCATCCATAATGATCGTCACAGTTCCATCCACGTTCCATGCATTGAACTCTGCTGCTGTTGCTTGTGTTACCACTTGTGCTATACCACCGGCACCATACGTTCTGTCGTCAAAGTAACAAGATCCAGAGAATAATCCACTTTCGGAAACAATATCCATACATTCATCGATTCTTGCCCCACCATCAATGTCACCATCAAACGATGCAATGACATTGACGGGAGACACAGAGTCGGGCAATCCAGCAAATGATAACGAAAGAGCCTGCCCTCTGGTAGTCAAAATAGTGCTTTGAATCCTAGTCACTGAAACTGAACCAACAAAGGCAGTACAGTCCACTGGGGGCGCTGGCTGATTTGGACAAATGGCTAGGACACCAGTAACTTGACATGGTGGTAAGGCGCAATATTGCAATTGGACGGTTCCATCGTCTGAGCCAGCAGCACCTCCGGGAACAACACCACTATCTGCATCCAATGTAAGCGTCACTGTTCCATCCACATTCCAAGAGTTGAACTCTGATGCCGTCGCTTGTGTTACAACTTGCGGTATGCCGCCGCCAGCACCAGACGTGTTATCGTCAAAGTAACAAGATCCAGAAAAGACACCGCCGCCTTCACCCACGATATCCACGCATTCGTTGACACCAGCACCATTATCCGTGTCACCATCGAAGGATGCAATGATATTGACGGGAGATGCAGAATTGGGAAGCCCAGTGAATGAAAATGAGAGTGCCTGGCCAGTGGAAGTCAAAGTAGTACTGAGAATTGGAGACGTCACTGAAGTTGTGCCTGGAAAGCTAGCACAGTCCACTACAGTCGCTGGTTGATTTGGACAAGTGTTAGAGACACCAGCAACGCCACATGGTGGTACTGCACAATATTGCAATTGGAATGTTGCATCTTCCGAGCCTCCAGCGCCACCACGGTTGACATCACTGTCGGCATCCATAGTAAGCGTCACAGTTCCATCCACATTCCATGCGTTGAACTCTGCTGCTGTTGCTTGTGTTACAACTTGAGCTATGCCGCCGGCACCATACGTTCTGTCGTCAAAGTAACAAGATCCAGAAAAGACACCACCTTCACTCAAAATATCCATACATTCATTCCTTCTTGCCCCACTATCAATGTCACCATCAAATGATGCAAGGATATTGACAGGAGACAAAGAGTCGGCCAAACCGGCAAATGATAGCGCGAGAGGCTGGCCAGTAGAAGTTAATTTAGTGGTTTGGGCCGTAGTCGCCACGGAAGCTGTACCAGGAAAGGCAGTACAGTCCACCGGTGTAGCTGGTTGATTTGGACAGATTGCTGCAACACCAGGAGTGCCGCAAGTTAGAAGGGTACAGTATTGCATTTGGACGCTTGCGACATCCGTGCCGACCGCAGTTACAAAACTGCTTGCATCCTGTTGAATCGTCACTGTTCCATCCGCGTTCCAAGCGTTGAACTCGGCTGCGGTGGCTGTTGTGTAACCAATAGAAGTAGTTGTTGTTGTGGTAGATGTAATCTTGCAAAATCCAGAAGATGTAGGACCGTCTTCACCTTGTATCTCCATACACTGGTTAGCATTTACGATATCGCCTGTGTAAGACGCTGTAATAAAGACAGTGGTTCCAGCGATGGGAGCGGGGAGCCCGGTAAAGTCAAAAGACAATGTCTGGCCTGCTGCAGTAAGAGTTCTTGTGGCAATGGATGAAAAGAAAGCAACTCCACCGACACCGCAGGGCACGGCTGGAGGCGCTGTTGTTTGGCAAGGGGTTGACAAGCATACGGTTGGAGCAGCAACAGCACCGCCGCCACCGCCACCAGCTCGGGGAGTCCTTGTTGGAATTCTGGTAACGGGTTGTCTGCTAGGTTCCTCCATCGAAGGAGCCAACGTCGGTATCAATGGCAATAGCACTACAGGTGCTGGAAAGGGAGCGTTAAAGCCTACTTTGGAACCTCCTTGGCCACCAACTCCCTTGGAACCTACGACTATTGTGCCTCCCATGGCACCTTTGACCGAACTGGCAGTTAGCTTTGTACCTTTTCGGCTAGTAGTGACGCTTGTATCCTTTTTCATTTTTAGCATCTTTTGCATCCTTCTCTTTTTGGTACCTCGATGATGATGGCGGCCGGCAGCGGGAGCTACCGACACTGAGAGTAATACTACTACTAGCAGTTTGGCAAGTGTTTCCTCAATGCCCTTCATGTTGATGGATTATTGTCTGCCTTGTTTACCACTGTTTTATCAAATAAAATAAAATAAAATCAATAACAAATATTACTGTATAGTATAAAAAATACGTGCACATTTTGGAAAGAAGGTTGGAGCTGATAGTTTGCGCGGACAATGCGCATGCGGACCTTGCGCGGTCAAAACTTTCAACCTTTTGGCAACTCCTACCGGTACTGTACCAACTTGGAGGACAATAATGACTTCGTATCGGCCGTCGTTCTAATATGAGCGAGGCGTCTACAGTACGGTACCAGTACATTTAATTCTCTCTTTGTAGTATGATCTATGGCTATTATAGTTACAACATTTGCCGTAGTCTTTTGGCAATAAATACACCAAATTAATTTTTGAATCAATGATACCGGTAGTATCTTTAACCCTCGACCTCAGCAGTGAGTCCAACGGTAGCATCTTCGTTCCCCCAGCACAAACCTTTCCATAGTCCAAGGCAATCCAATGATTCGCAAACATAGGAAAGAGATGATTTTGGTTTCTCGGGTTCCAGCGTCACTTGCTTCTTTTTCCAATGACTTTTGTGTCGTTGTTGTTTTTCTCTGTGGCGATTTGTATCCGTGTCGAGAAAGTCTTCCAAACCAACGCTGTCCGAGGCGTCATCCACAAAACACATCATTCGACAATTTGCATTATTGTTGTTCCTTCGAAAGCTTGTGTATTCCTCATCATGAATATCACAATTGTCATCCTCGTCATCCGACACATCGGTTTCCATGGAATCATGTTGCGTCGTATTATCCCCCAACGTGGTTTCTCCTTCTTGCTGCAAGTGCGAGGCATCCTCCAACAACTTGGTAGTATCATCATCATAATTCGAACTTTGCAGGTCCGCAAAGACACCAGACAGTGACGAGACGCCCGACCCAAAGGAGGAAGTATAGTCATCATCGTCCGAGGTATAGTTACTGCAAAAAGAGGAAGAAGAAGAATCATCATTGTTCTCTTGCACCACATTGGAAGCATCATCTTGTGCGGTAGAATCTGGTTTGTTCTTGGGTGTTTCGGACCTTGTTGGAAGTGGAGTATAGATGACTGTTGTTTTCAATGTCGTCGTTGTTGTTGTTGTCGCTGTCTCTGGTGGGACAAGGTCCGGAGTCGTCTGGTCTCGATTGCTCGCCGCTGCCGTTCGAGAAATGAGGCCCGCTCGTGTTCTTCTTGGAGAATACGTCGATTCTGCATTATAAGTCGAAGCCCTCGCAATGGCCACTCCTTCCCTTTGCTTCTGCTTCTGCTTTTGTCGTTGTCGTAAGGCCAACAAATCAATCGACCGTGGCCGACACAAGGATTCCGATTTCATTTCTGGTTCCTTCTTGACTACTTTTTGGTTTATTCTCTCATCAAAGGGAACATCGGTGTCATCGTTGTCATCTTGAGTGTCATTATGATTATCATTATTATTATTATTATTACTTGCAATGGGCTGGATTCGTTTTCGGATGGTTCGATACATCGCCCTGTTTAAAATCTTTTGATGAGAATGAATTGAGAATCATACTGTAATGAGACACGACGTTGTGGCCGTGAAAATTGGCCCGAAGGCGTGACGAATGAGCCTGCAGGTTGGCGGGTAATGTCCAATTTTTTCCGTTGAATAAGTGTACATGGTCACATTGTTTACTTTTCCTGGTTGTGAACATAATTTCCCTCTCAACGTCTATCTTTTTTCTTCGACGTCTGTACACCGCACATCGATATTTAGTCATGTGAGTCGTCAACTCAAAAGGATTGCGCGCTCGGGTCGTGGATTCAAAAAGGTTTTCCATATGTGTTTGAATCCAATAAAAGATTTTGAAATTTGATTCTCATCACAATTTGCATCCACTTCTGCAATCACGTTTTTTTTGTCAACCTTGATCATCATCATCATCATCATCATCATCATCTTGGGTGACTACAATACTATAAATCACCAGTACAAGGATGAGCAATAACGAAGCAATGGTGGCTTCGACCACGAATCATCCCATGATGACAGTGCTCGGACAACAACAACAACAACAACGAAACCAGCAATATGGAAAAGTGAACGAAGAAACTCTGGCTTCTTGCAGTCGCACATTGAATGCATCCTTCGAAAAGGCATTAGATCTGTCCGCTGTGAACATATCAACTGATACATCACCGACAGAACAGAGCAGTAACATGTCTCTTCCCAGCGTCCGTCAAATGGCAAAAGATTTTGAAGAGAAACGAAAGATCTTCAAGGAACAACAACAACAACAACAACAACAGCAGCAGCAGCAACTTGGCAACAACAACACATCCGCAGTTTTGTCAAATTTTGGCATGCCCCTATCTCCAATTCCAATGAAGAACGACAGCGAGGAATCACCTTTAGCAATTAGTGAAAAGCGTAATCATCAAGGCGGACGGCCAAGGAAGCAGACATGTCTTATTATTACGACACCACCCAAGATTCTTCGAAAAGATGCCGATTGTGTGACGATTCTATCACCAGAACAACAAGAAAACAGTAAGAACACGGCAGAGTATGTGAATGAAAAGGATCTTTTCGATACTCCAGATAGGCAAGAATTCTTGTCCGAAGCACCATTTCAATACGACACTCCGCCTCAGAAAAAGTTATTTGGGGACGACAATGCTATTTACTTTGGGCACTTGATTCCTTCCATGGGAGCGGAAAACGAAGTGGATACCCCCAAAACTTGCAATACGTCTAACCTATCCAGTTCCTTTCTTGTTTCGCAAATTGCCTTTGATCCCAACAAGACGAATCCTCACGTGGACCCGGAGGAGTCCTTTGAAACATTCTATAGCCAAGATTCCAATGCCAACCGGAAACGATCCTACTTTGACGATACCTTTGACTCTTCTACTAACAATATCCAAGAGAAGGATCTTCCGTCAAGCAGAAAAAGTAGTACCTTGTTCGGGCGAGCTGAAAATCTATTCTATTCCCAGGTAGATACTCTTGTCGACAAGTTTGTCATGGCCTGTGTCCAGGAAAAGGATATTGTTGTTCCCGGTCGTGGCGTGAACACCAAGAAGAAGAAGAAGTCAACAAGAAGCGGTAAGAAGACTACAACAACAACCACGAGTGAGGATGGCACCAGTCGCCAGCCTCGTATGGCAAATGTGTAATCATCAAGAGACAGGTTACGGCATGGACTCACGCTCTTAGAGCCTTAGTACCGTGACTCTTGTGTGCTATACACATCTACGTGTACGTACACGTATTATATATGTTATATTATATTCAATATATATATATCTATCTAAGATAGCCTACTGCCGTCCTCCGTGTGTGTGTTCGTAGTATTTTGTCTTCGTGTGTAGCTGGTGGGTTGTGGTGTGAAGCGGGTCGAACTGATCGAGTAATAGACTCGATTCGTTCGACCAATCTCAGAAATCCCGTGTGCGGTATTACTGAGATCTGCTTTCCTACCACAAGGTTGATCTAGGAGTGACCAACCCAACACCACAAGCCACTTTGAGCACTCCAAGAGACAAACAAAAAGAACGCAAAGAACACGAAGAAGGAAGAAAAACGAGACCTATGAAAAAGACATCTTCATCACTCCAGTAATGGCCTTCTGCAACAGATCACCGACGCCTTGGAAGCAGTCACGCAAGTATGTGGGCACAGATGTCGGACTCCAGCGCAATTTAAACGCAATGTCGTCATTACTGGCTCCACCACGTTGAAGGCAAACTGCGGCAGTGATTCGGTTGGAATGAGGCTGGATGAGATGTTTGTTGCGTTGCATGTAGTGATTTTTATCTGGGTAGGCCAGATCCACTGAATGCTGCATCACTTTTTGAACAAATCGGTAGGTGCTGCCATTAGTACTGAATACCCCCATTGGTTCAACAGACGGAACCTTCAAAAGGTGGCATCGATGGACTATACTCACTGCAGCATCTATCGGATCAAAAATCGGATGTGACGTCAGGCAAAATCGACGGATGGTGAAGTTGTTGGCACTCTTGTCATAGCGCCAAC
>CAKOGP040000269.1:15167-80353 GCA_933822405.4 Cylindrotheca closterium | reverse complement strand
ATAGACTAGGGAACAATCGTGTGCTGCTTTAGAGGTGCCGAAGTGTTGCTGTGAATGAATGATATCGGTAGATAAGTACAGTTGGTCTTCTCAAGTCTAAAGAAATCACGTTATTTCAATAATATATCATATTATACTTCTAGTGACATTGTATTTTATGAAACATCTATCATGCCTTCGCGCTCGCTCGTCACGCCTATGTTCAATCGTCGCCGTCGTAAAAAACTGAACGAAACGAGTCCAAAACGAAACAGCTTTCTTTTATGTAAATGATGGTTCTGGTGATGGTATGCCCTCCGACGCACACCGCTTCTTGGTCAACGACGATAAAGAATCCGAAGTTGTTGATCGGATTATTTACTATGCCTCCAAGTTGGAGGATGTCGAGCGGACGCACAAGTTGTAAGATAAATCTTTATATTATATTATATATTGGAGAGCATGTCAGATGCCGATATTGTTATAAAGTAGTTGTGGTAAAATCTTCTTCCTACAGTACATACCGGTAGCGGTAGCAGTAGTGCAATTGTCAGCAAACGGACACGACTGCCTACTGTTCGTTAAAGGTATCTTCCGTGATCATCACCGCAAAAAGCATCACAAAATGAGAAGTCTTTATTTCAACTTCTTTTGTGGACGTATTGCAATTCAAAGTAGAACGTCAAATCATATATATATATATATACATACATTCATTCTACACAAACACAAACGCAAACACACACAAGATAGATGAATCCAATGTTATTACACTTTGAACGTGTGCTATCCAGACGAGCCGTCCCAAACTTCTTCCGCACCAATCCGGTCGAAGTCGTCGTCGTCGCCGCCCAAAGTTCATCCTCGTCGGCTCCTCGTCGGTGTCTTTCCTCCTCCCATGATGACCAACAAGCTGGTCACTCATTATTGCTGGTCGACCATCTAGAGTACCTTGATGAAATGTTGGAGCATACGGCCAAAATGGAGAAGAAATTGGAAGGATTGACAGCGATCGATGCCCAAAAATATGATGCCGTTACGATGAAGACTGCTGGTTCCGCCACTCATAGTAATGACCAAGAGCTCATCGATATCTTGTTTCAACAAGCGGCTGTGGAAAAGGAAGAACTCGCAAAGCAGCTTGTGGACTTGAAGAATATGATGATGCGAGCCCAAAACAAAACATATTATGCTGTCAATAGTCCTGACGGCATGTCGGACGCAGACTTGGCTAGCGACAAAGCCGAAGTGGATCGGATCATTGACGAGGCCTCCAAATTGTCCGAGGATAATACTAGTACTGCTACGGAAGCGGTCGAAGAGGAACCCGAGTTCTTGGACGAAGCAGTCGAGGAGGCCATCGAGAAAGCGAAAGCTCAAGAACGTGACTTGTAATTGAATTGAATTGAATTGTATTGTATTGCAATTGTATTGAATTGTATTGCAATTGGAAAGTATCATATACATGTCGGTTAAAATACTAGCTACTAGTAGCAGCCGCTGCATTCCCCTATCCCTTGTTCGTAAGCAGCATGCACCCACCACTGATCCATTCATTCGATCATCCGATGCTAAAAGAAGCATATAGAGCGACCATGAATATCGTCGTATATATAGTCCTAGCTATCATATACAGGTATACATTTTAAAAATATAAATACATTTGGTAGTATAATATGATATGATAATACATTGTTTCCACTATTATTATTTCAAAAGTGGTCGGCGGTCATCATGCATTCGAACTTAAAATGATGTGATTGTATGTTATGTGGGTTTCATTTCAGTACAGTCTCCGCAGAGAGGAGCAATGCAAACGCAGCAGTAGCAGCAGTAGCAGCAGCAGCAGCAGGAAGGAAGGATGCCACATTGCTAAAAGATGACAGTGGTTCCAGGATCAGCTAGATTTGTTATCGTGTCTAGTAGTTCCTTCTTCTTTATACGAGTATAGTATATATAGTTATAATATATTAATATATAATTTATATAAAATATATCGATGGCCTCGGTGGTGTAACTTTTGGCATTTTGTGTGATATGGGATGATTCCTTGATTCATTCTCGGCGACGCGTTCCATTCCATTCCATTCCGTTCTTGGTTCACTCCTCACAGTAGGCAGCAAAGCATTCATATGTAGCGTAATATGTATAAATAATGAGGAACTTTTTTAGGATGAAACAACAGTAGTGTCTTGGTCGTCGTCGTCAGATGATGATTCAAGATGATCATGATGATGCTGATGATGATGATTTCGAAACTCGTCGGCACATTTTGCCGCCGTCTTGGAAAGGGTTTGAAGGTAGGCGACAGTAGTATTGTCCAAGGATTGTTTTCGGTAATTCTTGAGTTCTTCAATAAATTGATTGGCTGGTTTGGAAAGTTTGGATTGCACCATGGAATCAACCTTTTGTGGTTCGACTTGCTTGTAAAGTTCGTTGCGTAATTTGGAATTCTCAACCTTGAGAGAATTCAAGGATTGTTGCAGATCGTTGGTAAGCGATTTGCGTCGTTGTCGACTTTTTTTGGCATGCCTTCGATTGCGCTCCTTGCGTTGATCCTCCAATGTATCCGTCTTGTCTAGTTGTAGTCGTCGTGCCATGGGTTTCGTCGGTTTGGATTGGATCGTTTTGTTGATACTAGCCGTAGTGGTAGTGGTGGTGGTCGTAGTAGTGGTGGTGGGCATGGGTCTTGGTTGGTGCACCTTCTTGAGTGGAGGAGGAAGGTAGCAGGAAACATCACCACCACCAACATCACCGCCGTTATAATAATAATAATAATCCAGAGGTCGTTTCTTGGAGGGAGCGAGTTGACTCACTAGTGGAACTTGGTAATTTGGTAATGACGGCATGGTAGAATGCATCGGCATAATAGTAGTTGACGACGATGATGATGATGAAGATGAAGAAGACGATAGCATTTGTGGTGGAACCATTGGGAGAGCTACCATGTTGGGTTTTGGAGCAAGCATTGGTCTAGACGACGACACTACAGCACTGGTAGCAGTAGTGGCAGTAGTGGCAGTAGCGGCAGTTGTGGCAGTAGTAGGCAATGCCAGTGTCTCATCGAAATAACTCGCATCCAAATCTTCGAGGTATTGAAGAGGGTTTGCGATATTAAAGTCCATCATTTCGAGTTCGATCATGGTTCGGTACTGTACGGTACTTTACGGTACTGTATAGCTGATGGCTGATGATACTTGATGATGATGAATGATGATGAATGATGATGATGAATGATGATGGTTTGGATACGGTACGTGTACATGAACGAAGACGAACAAATGAATGAGTTGACGGGCGAATAATGTACTCCAACCCAAGAAACGCCCCAAAAATGACGGATGATTACATCTGACGTGGGATAATCGTCCAATATGATTGGCCAAAATGAACTCTACGCGACTAATCCAAAGACTTGTCGATAATTAGTGCCCAGGAAAAATGAGGAAGCAAACATGGTGACGGTTCTGCATGCGTACCGGTAGGAATAAGCCAGAATCATCATCATCATCCTCTCTTACCGGGGTACACCACGATATATAAAAAAGAGCAATGACGATTGATTCTTCATCTCTACTAAACTCTCTCTCAGAGTTGGGTTTTAAAAAAAGAGCAACACCATGTATGAAAGAAGATGCATTTCAACAATATGAAACCAGCATCATGATGATCAAATAATATCCCGCCCAGCAGCCTTGCTTGGGCCGTCCTGCTGTCCGCTGGCGATGGCTGTCCATGCTGATTAGTGTCGTATATAGTAGTAGCTGCGGTGTTCCTCAAGTCAACGACAACCACCACCACCAGTGATGATTCTTCATATCTAAACTTTCTCAAAGCTGGGCAGCAATGGCGAGAAATGATGATGAAGGAAATAAGACTGCGGCGCGACTTCGAGACTGGTGGTTCTTCCTCCTGGTGGTGGCTGTCAAATATATATGAAACACAACGACAACCAAAATGATTTTCACTGAATAATATATTGAAGTGATAGGACCACATGGCTGGTGGAAGAATATTATCCTTGCAGCCATGGGGCATCGACCAATGATACCTACTGTTATATTCATATATTTTTGTATGTAACCATTATTCCATAACAACTACATTCTTTTATATATATGTTTCTTGTCCTCGCTACTAGATAAACCGCATTACTATAGTTCATCATGTGAGAAATGAATGAATGAATGAATGAATCATACAATACAATACAATACAATACAATACAATATATTAATATTAATATTAATATTTACTCGATCAGTTGAATGTCTCGACAACCAAGCAATCCTTGCAATTGACTGGCCACTGTTTTCGCTTGGGCAATGCTTTCGGCACTCTTGGGTCCAAATCGAAACAAGACATTGGTGCCAGGTTTGATGACTCCTGCTTCGTCCAATTCCAATACAATATCGACGGCCGAACCTTTGTCATCCTTATGCTTCGGTTGCGTCTGTATTTGAAAGTCTTGCGAGACGACTTCCAATAGATTGGGATCGAATTGATGGACTTGACCATTGGTGGCCACGTACAAAAATCCAAAATCGGGAATGTGGACCATGGCCACCTTTTCGGCAGAAGAATTCGACTTTAATTCGTCCAAAAGTTCATCGGGTATCATGGCCTTGTCAAAGTCTTCCGCCACGTCTGGATTTAAGGTAAGCAACGACGGTCGGTCGATGGAGAGGGTGTTCAGTTTGGGTCCGGGCATTTTATGATTTATTTATATTGTTGTTGGTGGAAGCTTTGAATGTATTTTTGTGGTACAGTATGGAATGGCGTGTGATATGATATGATATGATATGATATGATATGATATGATATGATGTGATACGATGTGATAGTATGAACTTGTACTCGTACTTGTATGGATGACCGTTCAGAGTGTAGCAGTACAACAAGATTTTGGTTTGTGTTTTTGGTGAGTTCAGAGTCGAAGAAATCCACAGAGTTCCGTCTGTCTGCGTTGGAGGTACCAGTGTACGTGTACCGTACGTCAGTGGTAGGTAGACAACTTCACATTGATTGATTGATTCCTACGAATGAATGAATCATGAGAAGGTCCCTCTTCTCTACGTGGCCTTTTGGCCTCACGATTCCAATGCGCCGTTTTCACGCGTGCAGGATTTTGAACGAAAGCGCATCTCTCGAGTGAGTGAGTGAAGGAAGTCGATCGAGAGAAACCCAAGAATCATCATCATCATAGAAGGTTGTAGGATAGTATAGCAAATTCTACTCTACTCTATTCTATTCCCCCGGTCAATTGCTAATTGCCAATTGCTAATTGCTAATTCCTAATTGCTAATCAATTCAAAGAAAACAATGGCCGACCTTGCTGACATTGATGACGGAGATCTTCCAGAGCCTTCGCTAAAGAATATTATTGATCAAACCACACTGCAATGGGTCTTTGTGGGAGGAAAGGGTGGAGTCGGAAAGACTACTACCTCTTGTTGCTTGGGAGTTCAGCTTGCCAAGAGTCGCAAAAAGGTGTGTATCTAGTTTGTCTGTGTGTGTATTGATTGTATATATAGTATTGATGTGATCTTTATTGATTGATGTCTACCGTACCGTACCGTACCATTGTATCGCACCATTGTATTGTATTGTATTGTATTGTATTGTATTGTACCATACAATACAATACACGTACACCAATGCCATCATTCCATTCACATGTGTGTCTCATATTCTATTTTTCTTCTCTTCTTTTCTTGTTTTAACACGAATTATATTTCTATGTAGGTCCTGTTGGTTTCCACAGACCCCGCACACAACTTGAGCGATGCCTTTTGCCAAAAAATTGGTCGCGAACCCACTCCCATTGAAGGCTTTGACAATTTGTCCGCCATGGAGATTGATGCCAACAATGACATGGAAGAAATGCAACGCAACATGAATGATCAAGGCAGCGAGGAAGCAGATGGTGGTTTGTCCGCCATGATGTCGGAACTCACCAACAGCATTCCGGGGATTGACGAGGCCATGTCATTTTCGGAACTCATGAAGCAAGTCCAAGGCATGGACTTTGATGTCGTTGTCTTTGATACGGCACCTACTGGTCACACTCTGCGTCTTCTTTCCTTTCCTACCATTTTGGAAAAGGCTCTTGGAAAAGTCATGGAACTAAAGGACCGATTTGGAGGTTTGATTGGACAAGCCACGGCCATGATGGGAGAAAATCCAGGAGCCACTCAAGATGCTATTTTGGGACGATTGGAAGAGACACGAACTGTCATTAACAAGGTCAATGATATGTTCCAAGATCCTGCCATGACTACCTTTGTCTGCGTCTGCATTCCGGAATTCCTTTCCATTTACGAAACGGAACGATTGGTCCAAGAACTTTCCAAATTTGGAATTGATTCCCACAACATTGTGGTCAACCAAGTGCTATTCCCAGAAAAGGATGCGGAAGAATTGGCCGAATGGTACGCCAAGACCAAGGACAGTCTGCCAAATGAGGCAAGAGAAATCTGCTCCAAGATGATGGCCCGAAAAAGGATGCAAGACAAGTACATTGGACAATGCTTTGATCTTTACGGAGAGGACTTTAATGTTACATTGATGCCTCTTTTGGATTATGAAGTCAGGGGTGTGGAACGATTGAAGGAGTTTTCCGAATTTTTGACCAACCCTATCGACATGGAAGAGTAAAATAAAATACTCATACTAATACATATACGAAGAAACGTGTGCATTGCCTTGAAGGTGTTGCCTACCAAGTACTACTGTTTCAAAAATAGTATACAGTATTGATAATATATTATTCTTTTGGTAGGTACCAGTACATTCTTGAGTATATTTTGTTTCCTGTTTAATTTTAAATGTGTTATACCGTATTGCATGTCGATGACCGAATGAATCATCATCAACAGTCTCCAGCTATACGGTAGTATTTTATCGTCATCACCACTCAGAATAGCAGTTGGAAAACGGAGAACCTCAACAGAGTTCCAATTCCATTACAGTATCCTAAATCCAGAAACAGAAAATAATGTCGTAGGACACTGCCTGTTTCGTCACCGCACATCACAACATCCACATCTTGAAGATGACGATGAGAAGACGACCCTTCAAAAATTGACTTCCTGAGAGAGTGAATCAATAAGAGCGATACCGGAAAGACATCCTCCCTGAAATACAGTACCGGCCTCAATGTTTATTGCAGGGCTGCTCTCTCGTATCGCTTCAATATATCCTATCCTATTCTGCATGCATGTATACGTACATGATTTCATCTTTCATCCGACCACATGGACCAGAACGACGGACGTGCACACGGAGGTTTGGTTTTTATCGTTGACACACTTTTTTTCTCTCCATAAAACAAGAAGAAAATCACAACAAACGGTATAAATTGACACAGCACTCGCATTGTTCGCATTATCCTTGAACCATGGCAAAGAAGAAGATACCATTGACGGAACAAGAACAAAAGGAAAGGCAAGCAGTTTACAGACGACGCAACAGAGAAAAACAAAAAGCTCTCGAGGCAGGAGAAGACGTAACTATTCGCTCGCTTGCCGACTTGTCTCATATGAGTCCTGCGCAAAAGAAGGCCTACTTCAAGAGGAAGAACTGTGAGTACCAACAAAAGTGGAGGGATAAGAAAAGGGCAGAACGAGAAGCCTTAAAGGCGGCAGCAAAACAAGCCAAGTCAGACAACGAGGGCACTGAGGATAACGAATCCATCATTAGCGATTTTTGCGAGGACGACAATTCCGCTTCTGTCGCTTCTATCGCTTCTGCCGATGGCAAAGTCACTTCCAGCCCATCTGCTGGACGCAGCCGCTACCCAAGAGAAGCCAAGCGCAAGAGTCCCATTGCCGAAGTCATTACTCTGGACAGCGATGGCTCGTCTAGTAGTACCGAAAGCAAGAAAGGCGCTTGGAAAGTGGAAGGAGAAGAATCGCTCCCAATCGAGCAAGGAATAGCAGCAAAGAAGCAGCAACGAACTCCTGTTCCAGTCAAGAAGGAGCAACAAAGTTCAGTCAAGAAGGAACAAAGTGCAGAAGACACATCCAACAGTCGTGGAGAAAAGAGAGACAGCAGCCATGCCCTCGATTTTACCGATGGAAAAGACCTCCCCGCTTGCAAAAAGCGAGCAAGTTCCAATCAACCTTCTGGAGTGAAACTCAGCCCAGAAGGTGCAAAGCTCGAGCAAGAAAATGAGCAGTTGCAAGATGAGGTCAAGCAATTGAAAGCTCTAAACGGACGATTGCAAGCTCGAGTCAACGAGTTGGAAGGCAAAGGAGATTCTTTGGAAGAGGCTGGACCGACACTCTGCCAAGATTGTGCCCATGTCAATCGCCAGAACGCAGAATTGCACGGTTGGATCAATGACCTCGAGACTCGTCAAGCTCCAATCCAACACCTGGAAGCCGAAATCGATGTCTTGAAAGATCAAATGCGAACCATTCATGCAATGTCGGGGTCTACTCTCATTGGAGAAGAGAATTCGATTTAGTATTCTTCTGTCCAAGGAATTGATACAATACTGGTGCATTACGTCAATGGTCATCTTTCTTGCTGTAATAGCTACAGTATGTTTCAGGGGACGAACATAGATTGGAATGAATCCATTGACTGGCTGTGCACTGCTTCTTGTCATCTTGTCAAGCTCGAGTGACATAAATACATATTTAGATAATGACTACTACAGCCGTCATTCATAAGGCTGCCACGAAAAACAAATAAACAACATATAAGCAACTCATGTCATACCATTGTTACTATGTCCAACCTTGAGAAAAATTCATCCATCCACTTTGATGCTCTCCTTCTCTCCCTTCATTTGAATTTGGGTGAACTATTCATTTATTCCATTCTATTGCGGAATGATCTATGAATTCCATACTGAAGGCATCACAATCAAAAGTGAAATTGAGGAGTCAGTCATCACTTTGCGCCCGCATACTGATCTGCCGACCTCTTGTTATTCAATATGATTTCATGCAGCCTCTTTGTCGAATCGAGACTCTTGTTTCATTTGTCAGTTGTTCCACATGTCCTTCTCTATTTGTTTTTAAGGTCCCGGCCAACTTTGTCTCGCAGTGGGTTGATCCATCTTCCATCAGCTTGAATAGATCCTGGTTGATCTTTTCCCTTTGATTCAAAAATTGCCCCTTGCTAGGTATTTTTCAGCTTCAATAGGAGGGTGCATAATATGTATCGGTACGACTATTGTTGTATGATATCGGAGCCAAACTTGCATTTCGCTCATCACATATCAGCAGCCACATCGCCTCAGCATATCACTTCCTTTTCCTTGCGCACGAATAAATCTTACTGAGATACTACCTTATCATCATCCCGACACCACTAGCATTGAAACAAAAAAGTGGTTCTTCGCAAATTCATTCATTTCAGCCTCCTCAGCATAGCATCACTATCCATTCCAAAACCACCAGTGCACACCCATACATTGTGTCGTACCTATTCAATGATTTGGTGAAACTTCAAACAAGAATATTTCATTTTGGTCCGTCTGATTGACATATCGCCAGGCCAAACATTGAACGGACCACTTTCGGTCGTGTTGTATGGCCGTCAGAATCTTGTCCACGGTAGTAAACATGCTACTCTCACTGCTGTCACTACTCTCAGGCGTCGTCGTGCTACCATCTCGTCGTTGAAAGCTCAGTAGTAATTTCGCATTGGGATTGTGCTGAAAGACGTATTGGACTGTATCAAAGAGAGGTTCCATCATGGAAACCAGCCAGACACAATCACTCGCAATTACCACTTCTATCTGACCAAGAATATTCTCAGATGATGACGATGAGTCAGCAGAATTGGTTGTGCTTGCTTTGGAGGCTCGAATATGTTGCACTTGTTCCGGCAAAGGAATGGTCCAATCCACCGCCGTCGAAGCTGCCCAGCCTTTGCCGATTCGCACGGCATTCGATGGCAACCATGATGGACGTGGTGGTGACGACAGTACTATTTCCGTGTCGTCGTAATTAGCTCGAAAAGACTGCTGATTTTTATTGTTGGCATTCCGTTGCAGATTTGGTTGCGTCGAGTTTTGTACCAGTGTCTGCAAGTCACTTAGCAAGACATGAGCACCAAAGGATGCCAGTGATGCACCCACAACACCCACACCACTGCCGAGTTCCAAAACCTTGGCTCCGTTGGCCATCCTTTCTTGCCATGTTCTTAATCGAGGGCTGTCATGATTATTTGAAGCATCAACAAACGTCATGGCTTCCACAACCAGTCGAGAACCAGGCCAGACTTGAAATCCAGTCTTACCTGCCAAGGTGTATCCAGTGTCAAAGAAGAAGGGATCCATGGCGCCGTCTTCCTCCTTGGTTGCGGCAGGTTCGTCTTCCATCAAAACTCCACAGGAGGGTTCCTGACAAGAAAACGTAAGGAATTTATTTGTTTCTGGAAGTGTACATTGAAACATGACGACTTGACCCGAGCCGCTGACATCATAAGCATAGTGATCATGAGCAACATCATCATCGTCAGCATCAGCAGCAGCAGCAACGAAGTGTCGTTCCAAAGACTCATGGCAACGAAAATCCTTGGAAGCTGGACGCATTAAGGAAGGATCTCCCTTGAATGGTAATGCAATTATTTCCTGCATGAAGACGATAGGATATACGATGTTGCAAGATACAATATATGAAGAGGATAACTCTTATTTGTTGGTACCAGTACAGTATTGAGTATATTATGTTTCCTGTGTAAATGTGTTCTATTGCATAATGACCGAATGAATCATAGTCTACCGGTATAATATAATATTTATCGTCATCATCACTCACATCTTGTTCAGAATAGCGGTTGGAGAAATGGAGAATCAAAGAGGCGTAACAAACAGAAAATAATGTCGTATAGGACAAACTGCCTGCTTCGTCACCACATCAGAACCGCAGATCTTTTCTCATCACACCACGAAATAACTTCTGCTTGTTGACGACGATGAGAAGACGACCCTCCAAAAAATGACTTCCTGAGAGAGTGAGTCAATAAGAGCGAGCCCGGAAATCCTCCCTAAAGTACAGTACCGGCCTCAATGATTGTTGCAGGGCTGCTCTCTCGTATCGTTTCGGTATGCGTTGGATGCTTCCAATTTTTGCAGAACCGAATGACCATTCAATCACACCGCCGATGATGAAGATTGAGAGAAGGAAGAAAGAGAGAGGAGGGCATCAGCAACATGTATTTATCTCTTCTACTTTCATTTGAAATCATACCATACTGAAAAGATCACTTTCATGCTTATTGCCTGAAATGGAAACTAACTTGCCATTGGTTGGAACATTGATTTATTCGACTAGAACAAAAATGTTGGAAACGAAATGATGAGGAACAATCAAAAAAACATTTTAGTCTTTGAGCTATTGTTTCTTCCATCAAACTATAGCGACTTATCGACAGCATTGCTCATTGCTGCTTTCGCCACGCCAAGAACGGGAAATTTAAAAACAATGTTGCCACTGCACAAGGCAGCTTTCTATGGAAACCTGGAACGGGTCGTCAAACTGTTGAATAGAGGAGCCGATGTAAACGAGACGGATGATGACAACGATACCCCTCTAGCCATGGCAGCCCATCATGGACACGTTGCAGTTGTCCGTCTGTTGCTAGAACGAGGGGCCACCAATTCAGTGGTGGGTTTCGGACTCACACCTCTGATGATTGCAGCCATTGAAGGTCACCGAGCCATTGTGAATCTTCTGTTGGATAACGGAGCTGAGGTAGACGAAAAAGATTATGATGGGCGCACACCTCTATATCATGCATGCGAGAGTCAAGAACTAAACACTGCCAGGCTTTTAATCGACCGAGGTGCCGATGTAAATATCGTTGAGCAAGAATGTGGATGGAATCTTTTGTTTTGTGCATGCAGCCACGGTCATTTGGATGTGGTGCAATTTTTGTTGGATCCGAGTATTGGATTTGACAATCTAGAGGGGAGGAACTTCTTCGGAAGCGCACCTTTACACTCGGTTTTTCTTGGAGGAAACACTCGAATGCAGATTGCAAGTCTATTGTTGGATAGGGGAGTCAACATTGACGCTGTGAACAAAAAAGGATGCACGCCTCTGCATTTTGCCTGTGACTCTGGCGATTTGCAAAGTGTAGAGTTCTTGGTCGGGCGTGGTGCTAGTTTGACGGCCACGAGAGAGGACGGTGTTACACCCTTTTACCTGGCATGTGCTCTCGGGTACGTACAAGTTGCTCAGCACTTGTTCAACGCTAGTCGAGATCAAATGCTCGATCTACAAAATATTCTCGAAGCAAGGGGAATTGACGAAACGACACCACTTCATGTTGCATGTCAAAATGGACATGTGCCGGTCGTTCAGTTTTTGCTTAACCAAGGATCCGATTTGGAGGCAATCGACGGGGGACTCGGGTGCACGCCTTTGATCATCGCGTCGGGTCAAGGTGAATCGCAGGTGGTACAGATGCTGCTACGCCATGGTGCGAATATTGAAGCAACGACCAACGACAATGCAACATCGCTCCACCACGCATCTCAAGGAGGACATTATGAAGTTGTTACATCCCTGTTGGAGTGGATTGAAAACAAAGGGCTCGATCGAGACTCAACCGTAGACGCAATGAGCGAGCGTGGAGGTACACCCTTGTATTGTGCATGTAAGCAAGGACACTTGGAGGTTGTAAAAATATTGTTGGATGCTGGTGCCAATGCGGAAGCAGCTGGAACTGACGAGGACGGCGGCGCCCTGCTACATGGAGCGTCGTTGAATGGTGATTTGGAAATGGTCAAGTTCCTCTTCGATACTCTGCCATCGGATTGTCGAGAAGCCAAGGACAGAATGGGATTCACTCCGTTGATTTCGGCGTGCATGGGAGGAGAAATTCAAGTTGTCCAGTTCCTCCTGAATAATGATGCCGATATCAAAGCGACGTCAGTCGATGAAAAGACATCACTGCACTTTGTTTCACTACTAGATGGCAATTATGTCGAGATGGCAGAATTATTGTTGGACTATGGCGCCGATATGGAGGCGAGGGACGAGTTTGGAGATACGCCATTGCGTATTGCTTGCGAGAATGATCATCTTCAAGTGGCAAAGCTTTTAGTGGAGAGAGGCGCAACTGTCGATGACAATAAATGGACACCATTCGAATTGGCAGAGCAAGATGACACATTGGATCTTTTGTTTACGGTGATCCGCAAAAACCCTTGGTTGTGCCAGGAGTAAGTTGATAATTGGCTTATTATCTAGAATGTACTAGACAACCATCCTACCTCTAGCTAGCAATAATATTTTATCCTAGGGTGTAGTCCTACTCGAACTCTCTGTTGTTTGTGCTTTTCTGGCGATGCTTCTTTTTTCGATTCCGCCGTTCCTTAGGCTGCTATACAATCTCTTTGGGAAACACATTATGAATCGCAGTTGTTATGCCTCAGGTCTCTTAACAACTGCAGATTTTGTTGCAGCCACCTGACGCAACTATGTACTTCTGGTCACCCATTCCACCTGACATTGAAGCAAAACTTTACTCAGATTTCTGCTGCCGAAGGACTGGAAAAAGTGAGTTGTTTGGTATGGGCTTGAATCTTCGTAATCTCACTACTGCCGTCTAGTGGTTCAAATTGTGTTGGATCCAATGGTGCATCTGTACGCAAGCAGAGCCGAAGAAAGCCTCCGACGGGCTTGTTGTTCACCACCAAAGGAAAGTCACCGGCAATGCAGTTCCGGTTCAAAAGATGCTTCAACTCAAGCACAACTTTTCCAAGATGAGAAATGGGCAGGTCGGCGGATGGTTCCTTCGTTTCCGTTTTCCAAAACCATGACGACTTTTCCTGGGCTTTCTCTATAATATTTGGATTATAGTTCAAGTGGAATTCCACCTTCTTTCGTTGCATACGCCGTATCAGTGACCGTTCCTTCGTTGTATCACCACGAGGAAGCCAAACTTTGTGTGACGATCCAAGGAAATGGATTGTTGAGTTGACACTTGCGACAGCTTTCTTCTGAGCATCGGCCTCATCAGTGATGATATCTGCGTCCGTCGATTCCGTCAACGGCGGAAAGGAGAACGTGGTCCATTGTGGAGAGGCAATGCCATTCTGAGATTCATCCTTTGTAGATGGTGCCTCGGCATCCTCTACAGGAGGCAATTGTACCTTTCCGTCGACTTGAATCTTTCTATAGACTTCAGTTTCGACTTCCGCAACCTGCAGCCCGTCCTCCTTGATCCCTTGCTCCTTTCGCTTCTTCTTGATGAGTTTCTGAATCGTCTTATTGTCCTCCAGTCGAAAGGCTTCAACAATTGCCGCCTCCATCTTGCCTTCCAGAGAATCGACAGAAGTTCCTTGTTCAATCATGAGCGATACAAACTGTTGATTGTCCATCTTGACATCGCCAGCACTTTGGCTACTCGATTGAATGGCCACAAGTCCAGAAGCCTTTGGATGTGCCAATTGGATTGCACCAGAACCTTCCTTTTCGACTATTTGAATTGCGTTCCGACATTGTCCCAAGTACTCTTTCCAGAGTGCGGACTGCGCCGATCCTGTTGCCTTGTCCACGAATGCCTCATAGAACGAATACAGCTGAAGCTGTCCGAGACAAAGATCAATCTCTCTCTGAATCCTGTCTATCATTGCTTGCTTCTTGGCTGCCTCTTTGGCATCATTTTCCTTCTGCAATACCTGTTTGAGTATTTGCAACAAGGTGGTCGCCTCTTTGACCTTCTTCGCATCCTTCAATCGAAGTACCTCCGCTTTGATATCGACGGATGGTCTGAGCATCCATGGATTGGCATCCTTGGCTTTTGCATCAGGCTTTGGTTTGCCGGAGGTCGCAGTCTTTAGGTAGGAAGCTGCACCATCAGCAGAAGCCATTAAGTTTTCCAAATCTTCGTCCGTTATTACAGCACCACCATCATCAGGACCGGCTTTGGTGCAAATCTTCTCTAATCGTGAAGCTAGAAGTTTGATCTTTTTCGACTCCACGAGTTTGGCCTTGGCCATTGCAATGTTTCCATTTTGTTTGAACCCCAATGCTTCCTTTTGGCAAGTCTCTACCAATTCCAAAAGATTCGCGACACTCGGTAGGTCAACGATACCCATTTCCAAGAACTCGGATATATCAGAGTCTTCCATGGTTTCCAAATCCTGCCAGTTCATCTTTTGTTTCATACTGAGATCAGCCGCATCGTCTCCATGCTCATCGTCCATATCCAGTTCTAATGGTACATCAATGTCACTAGATCCCACAAGTTCGCCGAGTAGAGCACTCTCTTCTGCGGTCAAGTTATCTCCCCAGCCATCAAAGTCGTCAGTGACCGAACTCCCACCCAACAACACTTTCATCGCATGGTTCAATTGCTTGGCTATTCGTAAGGCCGCCGTAGCTCCAGTAACATCATTCTGCTGCTTCAGGGCCAACGCCTTTTTCTTATGTTCCAATATCCGTGCTTGATAGGCCTCTTGAGAAGGAACATCCATTCCGACCATTTGCATTTCGGTCATGGTCTCATGATCTATCATTTCTTCGTCTGAAAAGACAATCGCTGGTGGTGGTTCTTGAGACAGCAATTGTTCCTCGTCCATTTCTCTCCAACCAGCGTCTTTTTCTGTGGCTTGTGCCTCTTCTTGCTGCTGCTCAAATTCAATTTCCTTGGCTTGTTTCAGCGCAACCAAAGCACCTGGAATATCACCGTCAGCCTTCAGGTGAGCCGCCAAAGATCTTAAATATGAACACTGTAGGCTTTTGTTCGGCAACAAATCTTCCAAGGTACTAGCAGTGGCAACCCTTTTTGAGTCCTTCAAGTGTTCAAGAGCCTCTGTCGTCTCGCCAGCTTGTTTGCAAGCAAGAGCCTTCTTTTTGAGTTCCACAACGAGGTGATTCTTGGAAGCCTCCTGAAGGGCTACAGGGCTACCTTCTTCGACATTTTCATTGTCTACATTATCGACAAGGGTTTCTCCCTCATTTGTCATTCTTCGTGTGTTCCGTTATGATGTCGATTTGGTGGGTATTATTTTGATTGTTCAATCAATATTACTGTCGATGAGTGAGATGAGATCCACGATTGATTCAAAGGACCGGGGAGCTTAGGTAAAACCGGGTTTAGCGGGATTATATCTAGGTAAACCTTGGTCATCCCCGCATCAGGGGTGGAAATTTGTGGAATACGTAGTAGTCGTTCTCTTTGTCACTATCATCATCGAAGATAGAGAACGTGTGTCCATCCTTTACCTTGTCATCTCAATACACATTGCTTGAGATACAAGGACCAAATCATTCATATATTAGCGATATTTTGAGAATGACATATACTGTAAAAAATGAAGACTAATGTAAACACACACATAGTGGAAGAAGACAAAATAAACACCTACTCGCTAACATCTAAAATTTAATATCTTCGCTTTGCAACTAGTATGTATTGTTCAGCGTAAGGCAGAAAGGAACGACTTCAGCATGGTCGGACTGTAATAGCTATTTGAGGAGTGAGCCAGCAAACTTGCATATCCTCCTGTAGTAGTTATTTTTTCTTGATTCGAGACAGAATAACACCCCGGCCTTCTGGACCTCGTCTCTCGTCTTGCCTTCGTTGTATTTTTCAACTAGGCCACCATTTTAGAAACTCTTTCCTCATCATTCCCCCCATCCACCAGTGAAGGAATGTTCTCAGCAACCCCGATCGGGCTCCCGTATAGCACAGGTACTGGGCCTTTTTCGCACTTCCTAGTTCTGTACTGAGACGTCGTGTTTTGATATAATGGAGCAGGTACACTCAATTTGAGCCACAGAGTTGAAACGTTTGCAATTGGACTTTGTCGATTTGTACTTGATCACTGGCTAGGATGACCCAATCTTGCCGACGTCGGGGACTCTGAATCCGAGACCAACGTGAGAAATAAGGAATCCCTGTCCAGGTCCAAGCCTACGTATCGTTGATAGATCCTCCGAGGATATGGCTTTATTTCCAAGTCTACCTAGGTCCATAGTTTGGAGGCGGTGGCGATGACGACTTGCTTATTATCAGCAGGTTATCATCAGCGGTTCCAACGGTTGGAAAAAGTCGACAATGGATTATATTTTCATTGTCATGCTTTCCCTATATAGCACATCAACAAAATCGTTGCCCATTTCATTCTCAGTGTGACATCTGCTGCTTGGAAACGAAAGAGCAATAATGATAATGCGGATTCTCTTCTAGTGGAGTCTTCCTATATCTCTGAAGTCCATAATATACATTCATGTTCCGAAGTATATGTAGCACCGATGTATGGGCATCAACAATCAGAATTCCCTATAAATGAATGAATAAGATTGAAACAATTGTTTTAATCGTTTTCTGGAGGAAGCGATACGAACATGATATCGAGACTGCCTCCAGATGACAAGCTAGTGTTTGGTAGGTGGGTGTTGTGTGCAAACAAAACGCCCGCAGACCTCACGCCAGCAGGATAGCACAGCCCAGGAATGAATCAATCGGAGCGGAAAATCTCATTTTTGGCGACCTGTGCCACCAGAGCCAACGACGATCCGGCGTACAGCTCCAGAGGTGTAGGCTAGATTTTCATCCTTTTTTATATCTTTCACAATAGAGTACCAGGTACTATGGAAGTTTTATTTGAGTTAGTTGAGTGATTGACTGATGTTGCACAGACAGGCGTGCGCGTGACACTTTTCTTTTTCGTGTTTTTCCACGATGCTGGCGGGCAGAGATATATTGAACTTTGGGGTCACGCTTTCATTGCCTAGTGTCACGCTTTCATTGCCTAGAGTGCCTAGTGTCACACTTTCATTGCCTAGAGTGTCACACTTTCATTGGCGTAGTCACACGCCTTCATTGCCTGGGGCTACAGTAGTACCCACTTTGAATTTTCAGCCTTGACGTCAGTACGTCAGTAAAAATACGATTAAATTGCCGTTGCCAAACAAAACAAGACGCCTGCTTGCGCAGATCCCCGCCCTTTTAATTTGCCCGATTTGCCCGATTTGCCCAAACCAAACATGGCGCCAACGAAGAAATCAATTTCTATTAGAACATTGGAACAAAAGGAAGTGCAACGAGTCAAGCAAGCACTGTATCTTATCGAGGCCAAAAAAAGACAACAAGGACTACCACATAACATTCGAGCCAGGAAGGACTTGTCTCATTTGAACCCTGCGGAAAAGAAGGCCTACACCAAAGAACAGAACCGTCTACGCAAAGCAAAGTCCAGGGCTGAAAAGGCAAAACGAAAAGCCAAGGAAGCGGCAGCAAAACAAGGAATTCCTCCTCTTGAACCTCAAGCATTCGATACAATCCTTGCAAGCATTATGGAGGACGCTCCTTCAGCTCAAATATCTGTCCAGTTTGATCCTGGGCCAAATGACCGTCCTGCCAACCAGTCAACTCCCGCTTCGAAGCAATCCATGACGGAAAACTTTAGAACACCGCAGCAGCGATACACTTCCTCTTCTCGTCTAGCGGCGGCAATGCAGACTCCCGATGGACGTGAGCTTACGGAACAGCACTCCGCTCGAAAAGGGAAGAGGAACTCTAAACGTATAGACACCACTACACAAACATTTGCGTCGGAACGCGAAGTACTAAAAGAGCAAGAAGCGATTCTGAAGGAACGCGAAAATTCACAAAAGCAAAGAAGTGCTGCATGGAAAGAACTCATCCGCAAGGAGGCGGAGGATAGGAAGGCCAGAATTCAGCAGGAATATGAAGCTAATCAAACCAAAATTCAGCAGCAATATGAAGCCGATCAAGCCAGAAATGAGAAGCTAAAGGCCCACTGGATCGATGATGCTAAGGCTGTTGACACAAACTTTGAGCAACAGTACAATCACAAACAAAAGTACATCCATATTGCCGCAGAAGAACGCAACTCGGTTATGGAAATCTTGAAAACAGAGAGCAATGAAGAAAATGAAGTGTACGAAGCAAGTCTTGATTTCATTGCCAAGGCTACGGAACAGAAACCAGCTCCAGAAGCTGCCACAGGGCCATTCACGCCCATCACACTTCTTTATGACACGCCCATGCCCAAGGAAGCACCAGTATACGGTAAGTGCTACTCATTGTTTGACAGACGGAATTGATAATTGGAAATCGTTCTCATCCAGTTTCAAGACAATGCACCCTCAAGCCCTCCAACAGGAACATCCAATGGCATTCAGGTTCAGCCGCCTTCGCCACTAGTATATCTTCCCGATTCAGGAGAGGATAAAGATTTGAAGGGGTCTGATCGGCCATTTGGTGGGTTTTGGATTCTACATATGAATTATCATTCAATTACTTGTCTCACCCAGTTCCAACATTTGTTTTAGGGAGCAAAGTCGCTCGTCCCGAATCTACTCCGGCGACCCCAGTCCACAAAGCTGGATCAGTTGGGTCAATTTCACCATTTGATTCTCCCTCTCCAGACAAGACTACAACTGAGGACTCGAAGCCTGAGGCCAGATTGGACAACAAGGAGAATTATAATCAGACAAAACCTGCTCCTACCTCTAGTTCTGTATCCACTGTCACGTCTCCACTCAGCAACAGTAACGTGAATGCACCTAGGCAAGCAGTGTATTCCTGCCCTAAATGGTCTCCTTTTCTAGCCTCTCGCGCAGGATCCACTGCCAAGCCTCCACTGGCCAAAAGAAGGCCAAGTCTGTCCGTAAGAAGATGAAGGTCGCTTTGACCACAAAGAAGGCCAAGAAAGCTGCCATGAAGGGAACTGCACCATCTGGTTTCGGCTCTCAGCAGCCCTCTCTAGTGCTATTGAATAGAAATGGATCAGCTTTTTCCAACTCTATTCAGTCGCCAAATCCATTTGGACCACCTTTACCGGGAGCCACAACCATGAATAAAAATGAAAGTGCACCATCTGGTTTCAGTTCCCAGCAGCCGCACTCTCCAGTGTTTGGAGCACCTATGAATGGAAATGGATCAGCTTTTTCCAGCTCTCAGCAGCCGCCCTCTCCAGTGTTTGGAGCGCCTTTGAATGGAAGTGGATCAGCTTTTTCCAACTCTCATCAGCCGCCTTCATGCTTCAACACTAATCTGCCGCCCACTCCTTTTGGAGCGGACCATTCTGCTTTGCCCAATTGGAACTCCAAGGATGGCAATATGGGTGATACCGTCATGGGCGGCGGCTAGTTCTCTTGACCTCCTGAAGATCGATCAGTCAATCAGTCAATCAGTCCAGATACACTTCAAGCGGTTTCGCCGGGCACTTGCTCTGGCGAAAGATGCCATCATTGCTTCCTTTCACGAAGACTATTTTTTGCAACAGGTCAAATCGCATCCGAGAAGAAGTCGATTCTCTCATGATTTCAAGTAAATCCGAACGGAGTACATCGCTCTGTTGTTCAACATACGACTACCGTATGTTTGATGGGAAAAGATAGATTCAGAAGAAACCAAAACTTAGATAGAGTAATTAGAGTTGAGTGATCCTTCTATTGTCTACAATTCTTGTACTTGTCCGAGCTGGTAATGAATGTAGCTTGGTTTCTTCTTAATGAGTTTCTGAATCATCTTGTTGTCCTCCAGTCGAAAGGCTTCAACAATTGCCACCTCCATCTTGCCTTCCAGAGAATCGACAGAAGTTCCTTGTTCAATCAAGAGCGATACACACTGCTGATTGTCCATCTTGACATCGCCAGCACTTTTGCTACTCGATTGAATGGCCACAAGTCCAGAAGCCTTTGGATGTGCCAATTGGATTGCACCAGAACCTTCCTTTTCGACTATTTGAATTGCGTTCCGACACTGCTGCTTATATTCTCTCCAAAGAGAGCACTATGTCGACCCTGTTGCCTTGTCACCACTATACGATAGAAAACTTTCCCATGCTGGCATCGCTGTTACTTTTGGTTGGTTGGCATTGAGTGGAGCAACACACTTCATTGGACGCAGGTTCTGGTTGCCCTACCTCTATGTGATGGCGTAGAAGGTTTTCCTTGAGAAAGGTTCTATTTGCACGACTTGACTGCAGGCTTTGTGAGTGATCCGCTGGAAAGTTGCAATTGCGTAGGCCATTCAGTGAGTTGCACATACCAACGCAGCTTCTTCCGGAGCTGGTTTGGAAGTCGCCAACGCTTTTGCCTCTTCCTTGGCTGTTTCGAGCACCTCTGTGCCTAGAATTTCAACGGAAACTTCGTGGAATAGAATTGTGGATTACACTATTTTTTCGTCAGCTTCCTTGCTGCTCTCAATTTCGATTTCACAAAGCTCCTCGAGTAGTTTGTAGTCGCGCTCGTCGATTTTTGTTTCTTCAGCTAAGAGTGCCATTTGGGCCTCCAATGTGTTATGCAAGATGATATCTGTCTCCTTCTTGGTGTTTTCGACTGCTTCTTGTTTTCTCTTAGTTTGTTCAGCTGAAAGCCTTGAAGCCGCAGCTTAATGGACCGGTCATTGATCCAATTGATCGTGGAAGTGTTGTTTCAGCTTTATACAATTCGCTCTTCCTTCAACACTGCTGGTGGTATTTTGCCACTTTGAAACCTGCAATATATTGGAGACAATCAACCAACAGTTTCCATGGTGTCATTGCTGGAATGGTCCAAGCAAAAAGTGCAATCTAATTGTTGTCTCACGGATGATGCAGCACTGCGTGTTGTCTTCATCGGATGATTCAGATGCTGATGTGCGTGGGATATGAGTAGAGTGAGTCCCTTTTCAAAATACGACTCAGTCGACTGTTTTCATCGCAACATGATCGCGACGAATACTGTATAATACAAGTCGCATCATTGTGCACTTGAGGCTCTTGAACGCCACAACCAGCAGAGCCTAGTAGTAGAATCACGTGTATATTGTATCATCATTATACTGCAGTATATCCTTCCAATACTGTACTGATGCGAATGATCTTTCAGTCCTTTGTGTCTCTGTTACTGGTGATCATATTACCTCAAACACATTCACTGGTTCCTCTTACTCCTCTTTCTGTCAAAGATATTCCCCTGCTATTATTAGGTATGAAAACTCGAAGAACCAGATCAGCATCCCCATCCACATCTGACAATAAAAAGCCACGAAGAACCGGCACGATGGATCATCCATCTTCTACAGATTCTTCGCTTCAGATGACTTCCAACTTGATCAATGACGATAAGAGAACCAGTGCCGATAGTCTGCATAAACTGGTGCCCATGCTTTCCCTTTGCCCCCTTCAATTTCAAAACCCGGACTGTATTACAAACGACAAAGAAGACAATAATCCAGTGCTCATGCCTCAGATTGGTTTTGGGACCTACAAGTTCAAAAAGGATTCAGGAGAAGCGGAAGAGGCGGTGTTACAAGCCTTGAGTGTGGGCTATCGTCACATTGATACGGCCTTTGTATATGGCGGAGAAAAGACAGAATTGGAGGTTGGGAGGGCCTTGCAACAAGCCATGTCTGACAAGAAGTCAGACCATGATGCTTCATCATCATCTATCGGTGGCTTGAAGCGCTCGGACATTTTTGTCACCACCAAGCAGTGGCGTGCCTACCATGGATACGAAAAGACCAAACAATGCTTGGCCAAGTCATTGAAACGTTTGCAATTGGACTTTGTCGATTTGTACTTGATGCACTGGCCGGGACCCAATCCTGCCGACGTCAGGGCCTCTGAATCCGAGATCAACATGCCAGAGTTACGTGCTGAAACGTGGCGAGCAATGGAGGACTTGTACTTGGAAGGCAAGTGTCGGGCCATTGGAGTTTCCAACTGTTCCATTGCCCATTTGGAATCCTTGAAACGATACTGCAAAGGCAAAGGAGGTTGCCGCTTGTGGCCACCGGCAATAAACCAAATTGAAGTTCATCCATATAATCCTCAGACAGAATTGATTCAATATTGCCAAAAAGAAGGCATCGCTGTCCAAGCCTATGCGTCTTTGGGAGGTACGACAAAGCTACCATCATAACGTGAACGACCATAGTATGTCTGATGCTTCTCACCCCACTTACTTTTTTCAATTCAACAAGGTCAAGATGCTGGTAAAAAGGCGTGGAAGGCACTGGGCGGCAAGCTATTGGAACGGGAGGAAGTACAAAAGATTGCTCAAAAGCATTCGCTCACCAATGCACAAGTATTATTACAATGGGCAGTACTCCAAGGATACGGCGTCATTCCCAAGTCGTCCAAAATGAATCACATGGTCCAGAACTTGGAAGCGGTGACAATGACGACTTGCTTGGCGCCAGCAAGACAAGGAGATGAAAAAGACGACAAGGAAACTGCAAAGGGACGACTTGATGCTGCTGATATGGAACTACTGAAATCTTTGGACTTGTCTCAATCAAAAGATGAAACGATTCGAGACCGTGTGCGCTTATGTTGGGTCAGAGACCCGCTGAAAATGCTGGACTTTGAATAGAAGCAAGCACCGTCGGAGTATTTTTTATATAGTAACTACTAATCGACCTTTCGGTTCCCCATTGGGACGTTCTCTTGCTTGTTTCGAGCTGCCGATCCGTCCTATTGACGTCAATAATCCTTTTGTTGCTGTGAAATTATTCAGTTGGCGATTTACTGTTAGTACTCATATTATTGATTCATTTACGTGCCGATGCTGATGCTGATGCCAAGCAATGAGGCAGGCAATATTGAGCGACAGAAACAGGTGATGGCTTCTAAATGACCGTACAGAGAATGTGCTGTGCTGCGTGAGTGGATAAGCGCCTCACATAAACTTTAGTTGGATCCCTCAAGCTGGTACTGTCAATCATTCTTTGATTCTAATAGATGATACATACTGGTTAGAATCATCATGGAACCCAGCAAAAGACGACACACTGAATGCATTATATGTACTATGTGGCTTCATCCCAATTTTGGGGCTTGAGAGATTTCGTTCACCAAGCAACGAGTAAATATTATGAAACGAAAATCATGCGTAATGGGAGGCCCCATGATGTTTTATATAATACTTCCTGCAGGCTCGTGCGGATCTCATGATTTCTACTATTGACGCATTGAAACCGGTACTGTGGGTTGGATACTGTAGGTCATTTAGGAATCACCTCAACCGTCTCGCCACCCTAACCAAATTCTGTACTTTAATGTATTCTTTTCCACGTCCGCTGTCTCTTCTTGAATTGTAATTGCCATCAATCAAAGTACTCTTACAATAGGAAAAGGTGCAATGAATGTCTCTTTCAACTTTTTGGACCAAATGCATTTGGCTTGGTTGGATCAATGATTAGACAATAAAAGTGTCACTGACTGACCCTAAGTAGAAGCGGAGTGGGATTTATCTTGCTACTGCACTGCTTTCGAAAAGGAATGCACTTGGAAGGATGGTGGAATGTTATGGACATGTTATTTATGAAAGTGCTACATGTTTGTATTTTGCCTTTTGTTTTGGATGTCTGCATTTGCCTCAAGCAAGCTCTTATTCGTCATTCCCTGAAAGTGCTGAAGCTTAGAGGGATTGTGTTCCAACACATTCATGATCTCCGTGAATAAAGGTATCAAAGTGTGATAGGCTTCCCGCGATGACCTTTTTCTTTTCCTATCTGATGTGTGGCTTCCACTACTCATTATGTCTTCCATCTGCTTGGCTTCAGTTACGTTGTCAAGCTTAGATTCAATTGTCTTTTCGATTTCTGTAGAGTCCACCTGATGGAAATCATATTGCTCTTCAAACTTGTGGATATCTTGTGATAGCCCCATTCCATCCACAGCTTTCTTCGTCTTCTTGCAATTACAAATTTGCACTGTATGTTTTGTATCCCAGTTCAAGACTCTTTCTTTTGCTTTCTTGCCAAAGAATGATGGTAGTCTATCGGCAACATTAGGACCAGTCACATCAGAGAATCTTATACTTCCATTGCATATTGGATTAACCCTTGGCCCTGTGAATTCATGTTGTCTCAACAGGTCCTTCACTCACTCGTGTCGTGATCCATACAGTGTAGGCAAAGAGCTGGTACTAACTCCTTCTTGAGTCGAAAGTCGACTAGCTCGATCTATACAGACTTACGGACTGACTGACTGACTGACTGACTGACTGACTGACTCACTCAGTCATTCGATTTGTTCATTCAGATAAGTCGTATTAATACCTGGTACGTCCTATACAGCGAAATTTTGCTTTGCTTTATTGCTTGATGATCGAAAACATCATCGAACGAATGCTCCTTGCTTGGATGAGCGAACTGAAGTAGTGATCAGCATGCAGCGTCATGAAAAAAGTGCTTAGAGTTTGGTAGAAACTTTTCTACCATATTTGGTGGAAGAATAATTAGTTGAAAAAGGTTGAAATTTCAACGTGTCATTACTGTATACAATACCTCGACAACTAGACAGTATTATATTATACTATGTAAGCTAAACTATAAACCAACCAGGCACGCAAGCAAGCACCAAAGGCCAGCCCGAGCATCAGTGTCAAGGATGGAGGCGAACGATTGCGTGGTGTACCGATACCAAGGCAATGCGGGAGAACAAGTACCAAGAAATGTTCAAAAGCTGATTGTCAATCCAGGTGTAATGACTGCACAAGTTTGGTGGAAACCACGATCCCAAGCACAGCATCCATTGACTCTGCATTTCGATCCTGCGAGCAGCTGGCGATAGTCGAGTTTGGAATTTCGTCTTCTTCGCCCCGTTGGCTAAAGCAAATTTCAAATTGGCCTCCCAGCTCTCTCGCGTTGCAGATCTCTGCAAAGAATCAAGTTACCCTCGCCTGTGCACTTCATTGCTGCAAAGGCCTTTAAGGGCTGTGGCATGTTGGTGGAAGTAGATTTATCTACAATGTCCATCGCGGAGATTGTCAGTTTTGTGTTCTATGCTTGTAGTTGGCTGCAAACTGTGAGCCTGCCAAGTTGATTGGAGCGTATTCGTGGCCATGCATTCGCACGCAGTGGCTGTCTGCTGGTTACTGTGGCAGTGCCCTCGGATGCAAAGCCGGTCGAAATGGGATTCCGGTCGTTCCGTGGATGCAAGTCTCTTGCAAACCTTGCGCTTCCGCAAGAATCCAAAGCCATATTGGATCCTTTTGATGGCTGTGCTCTATTGAAAGATCGCTTTGGGGCAGGACCAGATGCTATTATCGCCGGTTTGGTACGCCGGTTTCAGAACTATCCTGCACACGAAGTGTTTTATTGCCATTCCTCTACCACCCAATAACTTCGTCGATGTATTGATTCAAGACAAAGGACGAGGAGTTTCCACTTGAGGATGAGGCCGGAATGACCCCATTCCATGTCCTCCTTTCGACTATCCGACCAAGACGAGATCTGCTCCAAGTCCTTGTAGACAAGTTTCCATACCAGGTTCTCCGCTGGAAAGACGCCAACGATAAACTGGCAACAGTTTAACTGCTCTCCGATTGGACTCGGGAGAACAAGATATTGCTCCAGATGGCCCTTCAAAGCTGGATGGCTGCTCCATTTCATCATCGGGGCGCTGCATCCTGGATGAATGCCATGAAAAGTAAGGTGCAAGCTATACTTGATGAAAATAACGACAAGAAGCGCCGGATGACTTTGTTCACCGAAGCGTATTCGGCCTTTGTACATTACCAAGGTATTGATGCCACGTCGATCTTGGAAATGACCTTGTGGAAGGGGTAGCTCAATCGTGGATTGAAGAATGATGGTTGCAAGCGTCACGCTCTGGACCGAGGAGAATCCCGGTGCCTCTTTGGATCCGAACGTAGTCATGTTCTTGGGAATCATCAATCATCATCCAGTAGGAGCTTCATTATCTCAAGATGTCGATTGACTCTGAAATATTTCATCAGGTACTTGTAGGATTTACATTTATGATCAACCAAATAGCAAAAATCACAATGTGGCAAGAACCTACTGAATTCAAGGAAAGAACAAGATAGGTGTCACTACTCAAACACTTTTGTTTGCGCAAAAGCCCCTGTTTTACTTTAGTTCAGTGTGATTGGACTAGAGAATCATTTTCGTTCCAGCATCCGCTTGTTTTGACAACAATTATGGCTTCTTGACGCAATTGAAAGCGCCGTATGAGTCTATTCTAAAATAATACTGTTGGCATTATGATGTCAGCTTCTTTCCATATTCAAAGGCAATGAAACCAATTGCACTCGGAGGAAAGGCCATCATCAGGGGTCTGACTGCAGGGACCCGCGCGAGGACCAAGCGATGAGCAATTTTCGTTGAAGTAATACCTGATTCAAAAGTCATGGATTCTGTGTAATGACTGATCAAGTGCTGCAACTGCCCGGCTAGGCCGCCTGCCAATGCAAATCCGGCCAAATAAGAGCTCCCTAAATGACTAGGCTTGGACCCTTCGCTTTCAATGTCATCCCCATGGTGGAACTCGTGCAATATGGACCGTTTCAGAAATTCATAGGATCCAAAGAGAACTGAATGTGCTACAGTATGATGCAATGTATGATAGGCAGCCTGCTGAATCCATATATTTCTTGTCAATGCTGTGGGTCCCTCAAATATGCTAGTCGCAACTCCATGAACGGATCCAGCAACAGCTCCTGCTGTCCAATGAGATACCAGGCTCGCCCTGGAAAATTCGTCTGGTTCATCAGGTAGAATTGTCAACAGATCTTCTGAATCATCATCGTCGTAGTCTTGATCCAATTTTGTTTGATCACTGGAACCATACGTCGATCTATGCATGACCTCAGCGGATGGTGGTGGTGCCAGTTGGCTTACGACATATCCATAAGACTCAAAGACGGCCAGTCCCAAAAATGTATTTTTCACCAAGTTACCGGCAAATGCACGAATCTGCTTCCATCGTTGTGAGGACGATTGCTGTGATTCCACGGCCGTGGACCACCAATCGTAGCCGGTAGACAATCGATCACTGACCCGTGCCACTTGTTTCACTGGTAGTCGTCGTCTGATGACTTGTCGTGGCAAACGACCAATCATTGGCCGAGCAGCACCCCGTCCCAAGGATCGAGTGAAGCCTCGAACCACACCAGCAGCTTCAGATCCCAAATCATTCTCAGTATCGTGGTCCTCTTCAGAGAGTTCTGAATGAGTCATTCCTTGTATATCTATGGCTGAGCAGTATTGTATGTTTTTAGTTTTGATCGACCTCGGTGATTTTGACTATATTGCAGACTGGCTTTGTTTCCAATAACGTAGAAGGGTTGCAAGAATGATGCCGCCACCAATTGCGCCACTGCAGTCGTATTGACCCAGACGCGTTTCCTGCCACTGAAGCAGCGAGTGGATAAAATAGAATGATGATGATGATGACGATGACGAGATGTTCAATGTCAACATAAGCGAAGACGGGCGACATACGCATCATCACTTTTATGGTAATTGGGCCCGCGGGCGCCGGGATGCACTCCCGCCCATCGTTTTATTCAGTTGATTACAGACTAGTGCCAGCGAGTCATTTCGTGCGATTTATCCGCGCGTAACAGCGACTGGGCCTGATTTTACTTAACACATAGAACATTTTATCTTGACTATTGATAAATGTCTAGCGAATCTTCTCCATTTGTTCATTTCAGAGTTGTTAAAAGCAGTCAAATGCTGCCGTCATTTGGGAACCATTTCTTTCAATTTCACACCAACTTCTGAAAAAGTTGAAGTATCAGACAACAAACACACTAACAACATGAAGTACATTGCCTTCCTTCTCGTCAGCTATTTCTGTGTCTTATCGTCGGCCATTGGTGCATCCAATTCTATGGCAGAGTCCAGCATTTCGACTTCCCCCATATCTTTCAACGGGGACAAAGTCGGACATGAACTGTTCTTGCGTCGCCGGTACTTGGAAGAAGTACAGCTACCAGAGGAAGAAGAGGGAAAGGAATCACAAGAAGGACAACCACAACTTGATGGGTCCAATAGACTGGCCTTTTCCGAAACCTCATCTGGTCGATTGGTCTTGATCGCTTCTGGGTCATTGTTTGGTGTCATCCTCGTTTACTTCTTCCTGCACGATTATCTTCGTAAGGCTTGTTGCTCAACAACAGTCATCAGGAGTACTATCGATGAAGGCGATGAGGAGAAAGACATCCAAGAGCCGAAAAGGGATATGACCACAAGAACAGGATCTGCCACTGTTGACGATTTGTCCAAATCAGATGACAACAGTACAGACGATTCTTGCGATTCGCCTTCGGTGAAGTAAATGAACAGTATACTAGAGGTTCATCCTTCAAGTATCTTGTACCAGGACTCTACATTCATTGTACATACACAAAATGGAACAACAAATGCTCCAGCACATCCCAGAGCCAAATTTTTGGTTTTGAGTATGGGGACAATTACATTACCAGTTTCCAAAATTGGATTAGCGAGCGACGGAACAAGATGCATATTGGCGGGTTTGAAGGTTCGGTAGTTTTTCGAATTTCTTTTCTGTCGGACTGCAGGGCTCTTTCTTCAGTATCGATTATATAGTTATACATAGAATGCATTTTAGGATTTTAGAAAAGGTAGCATAATAGTTTGGAAGACTTGTAGTCAAGTCATCAGAGTGCCTCAGATGCAAGCTGACGCCAGAAAGAGAGTACTCCAAACTCTAAAAAATTATTACATTGTCCTAGACGAGTCTATTAGATTAGAAATAGCTACATTCGCCCACCCAAATTTGCCTTTCTAGTAGAGGCTGTGTCTTCTTCCCCGTGGTGACGACTCTACAAAGGACGTTTTCATGGCGCGTTCAAAGTCACCGAGCTTGTAGTAAATGCGGCCTTGAGCTTTCTTGGTTTCGCGAATTTGTGCTGTGATTCGACGCTTCCAGTTGGCATGACGGCTGCATAATTCATGAGTCTCATGATTGCAATGAGAACAGGAACTGGCGCTGGTATGGCATTCCTGCAAATTGGCCAATTCGACGGCCAAAGCCTTATTGTACTTGAGGAGGGCAATCTTCTGCTCACCCAAACCATAGTCGTACAGCTTGGCCAAGTCGTGAAGGACACGAGAGACACTCAGGTGGCTGGGCCCCAGTTCTTGCTTGGTAATCTCCAGTTCTCGGGTGAAGTAGGTTATGGCCGATCGGGATCTTCCCAACTTTACGCAGATCTTTCCCATGGTATATAGTAGTTTGGCTTTATCTGCAGGTGATGAATCACACTCGTGAAGTGCTTGATGGTAGCATTCCAGAGACTCTTCGGTTCGACCAACGCGAAACAAGACATCACCCTTGGTTTGCAGAATTTGAGATCGAACATCACTCGAGTCAATATTGACTCGATCTTGCACTTCTTTGGCCAAATCAATTTGTTTCAGAGCGCTTTCAAGTGATCCAGTTGCCACGTAAACTTGTGCCATTTGGCAATACAGTGAAGCTTGCTGGTCCAATGGAGCATACAGCATTTCTCTCTTGTACGTCTCCAACGCAGCCACGTATTCTTGTTGCGACTGATATTCATTGGCCAACAAGTGCAACACTTGCACATAAAGTGTTCTGTCAAGTTTATCCTTTGGTACTTTTTGCAAGTATGTCGCAGTAGCTTGCAAATGGGATAGGGCGTCTTCATTCTTCATGGCATCCAATTTTTGACAGGCGACGAGGTAATGCATCGTAGCCAGCTGGCCAAAATCTGGCTTCGCATCACATGTAGCATGGAGTTCTTCCGTCACCAAAATGGCAAGCTCCCAGGCATCTGCGCCGCACAAAAAGACAACAAGCTTCTTGGACGGTTCGCCAAACCAACCTTCTTCGACTAGTGCCGGCTTTATCCGATTGAGATAACGCTTGGCGGCTTGATGGTGAACAGTATCCTTCAGTCCTTGTTTGAGACGATTCGAGTACTGTCGGGCCAACATCTGTCTGCGGTTTCCATCGTTGGAATCATCCAACGATTCGAGTTCAATTTTTAGGCTGGCATTTAGTTCTTCTTGTTCATTGGCAATACACAAATGAAGGACGACCAATTTGCACAAGATTTCAGTTTTGCTGGATAGCATCTCCGTCTGTTCGTCCGCCAATTCCAAAGCTTCTTGCAACAAGTCCAATGCTTCATCAGGATTGCCATCCGCTTCCAAGTCTTGAGCGTGCATTTGGAGATTTCCAATGGCAAGCTTGTATTCTTCAGGAGTCAGTCTGGCTCCGTTGCTGGAAATGGATCCTCGGCTGCATGCCCGCCCTCCGCTCTTGTTGGAAGCAACCGAGTCTAGAGTGTTTCGGCGGACCATCTTGGTCAGACTTTTGAACATGGGACTGGACCCATTGTTGCTGTTGTAAGAATTGTGAAGTTCTTCAGGGGATATCGATGAATTATCTGCCGTATTTGACAATGTCTCGCCGCTTGCTGTGGAGCCTCCGCCTGATCCAAGGTTCTTGCCTTTGGACGAACCTAGAAACTTGGAAAGCAGGCTATTCCGTTTGGGTTTGCTCATTCGTCTAAGAGGTTTGGTGTGTCTGATTTCTTCACTGTTTACCCTAGGGCGACGTCGTCCTCGGCGTTTTCCACGCTGAGACCGCGATCGATGCATACCATTATTACTACCGCTTTCCGAACCAGAACCGGACAGAAGGCCACTTTCACCTGATCTCGTAGACGCATCTGGATCAAACTCTGACTCAGAATTATCACCATTGCTTGGTTTCCGCATTAAGCTTACTTCATCCACAGATGCGCTTCGAAGAGGAGGCGTTTTGGATCTCATATATTCAGGGTCATCGTTCAATGACAAGGTGTATGCCATATTATTGTGTCTATTCTTGATGTATTCTTGATGCTACTGTATGATATTGGTGGGACTACTATTTGATTCAATCTTGTTTCTCGATTTTCAGCCTTGCCCTGCAATATTCTGGTTTGCACGGTCGCAGTTTCAGAACGAGTACCGCTGAATGAAGCCTTGCAATGACGGGGTTGGCGCTGGAGATGGGTTTAGTGCTAGAGACGTTTGTGATTGCTCGTTTTTAACTTGTCGAAAGACACGGTCGTGTTGTGTTCCTTCCGCTTGCCTGAACACTTTCAACTCCCTAACAGCTTCAAAGAAAAAAGGCCCAATCACAAGAATTGGGCGTAGGAATTTTCACGACAGACTTTCAATTGTTAATTAATGGTTGGGAGAGCGAAGTGTGTAAGCAACATTGATCGATATACAACACTGGACCAAATGGACATTAAGAATGCGAAATTATTGAAACCATTTAACATCACCAGAAGTCACTGGAATTCCCATAAACATTAATGGTCATATTTATGACTGCGACATGAGCAGTCTTAAAAGATTATCTTATATACCAGTATCAGAGAGGGAATGAATGAAGGCTTGATGACATAAAAGTTATTCCGATCAACGATGATAGTGCATGTCGTTAGCATCATTTTGAGTTGACATGACAACCATTAAGTCTATTTGATTTTCACACTCAAAACCATGGAATTTCATCACATCTGTAGTTTCCAAGCTGCCAAAGACTAGATCTAGCCATCCTTGATCTAGCATACAACATTGTTGGACGATACGCGAATGTTTGTCTCGAGATACTATGATGTGATGGCGAGACCCAAAACTCTGCGCATCGCCATGTTTGGACTTTTTCATACTTACCTTGATGGCTAGAGCAATATACTCGTCGGGAATTTGTGAATCCAGGAGGCTTGCCTTTGGTGATGAACAGTAAGCCCGACAGAGGCTTTCTTATATGCACCAATGGACCCATCACAATTTGAACCAGTGGACGACAATAGTGCTAGTACGAAGGTCCAAGCCCAGCAAACTAAGCAGGCTCGTATTTCTCTCAAGAGTCTGCGGCAGAAATGTTAGGAAGTTTGCTCCAACTTTCAGTTGAAATGGGCGGCCAGAAATGCTATGGTTGCATCAAGTGACTATAGCAAAGTCGATTTAAGAGATCCGAGGTATAAGAACGATGATTGGTAATGTCTTTGCTAGAGAGATAGAGCGGCAGGACTGGTGGAATCGTTGTGCGAAGCCACTGCCTTACGATGATTCGAAACCAAAAATATCGCCATGAATAGCACAAACGATAGAGTGGTTGAGGAGGACTACCCACTTTGCAGAGAATGTAGTATCGCAAGCTCAAGGTAGTTAGTTGTCTAGTACATTCTGGACGAGGTCACCTATCAAATCACTTCTGACACAGCCAAGGATTTTGGCGGATCGCCGAAAACAAAAGATCCAATGTGCCATGTTGTTCTGCCAAGTCGAATACTGTCCATTCATTGTCATGGGCATTTGCACCTCTATCCGCCAATAGCGCTGCGACCTGGAAATTGTTACTCTCACATGCAGTACGCAACGGAGTATGTCCATCTGCGTCCTTTGCCTCCATATCGCAACCATGGTCAAGCAAAAATTCTGCCATCTGGACGCGGCCTTCACTAGAAGCAGCATGCAACGATGTCTGTCTCTCATTTGTCGTCGCTTGGATATCGGCCATTTTACTCAGTAAGAACTGGGCAACTTGAATGTGGCCTTTTAAGCAAGCAAGAATCAACGGTGTATACCCCTCTTTGGTCTTGGCTTCTATAATGTTCGATGGCAGATTATCGAATAGGAATTCGGCTACCTCTTAATGACCATTCAACGACGCAAGGTGTAAGAGGGTGAAACCGTGGTCGTCAGCTGCTTTCGCGTTGGCTCCAGCATCCAACAATACTTCTGCAACCTCCAAATGTCCTGCTTCGCATGCCCAACACAATGGGGTTTTCCCAAACCGATCCATTGCCTCTACAATAGCATTTCGATCGAGCCCTTCACGTTCCACCCAATCCAACATGAATGTAACAACCTCATGATGCCCTTGGAACGATGCGTAGTGAAGCGATGTCATATGGTCATTGTCCATTGCTTCAATATCTGCACCACGGCGAAGCAACAACAGTACCACCTGCAATTCACCGGCAGCCGACGCGGCGATCAAAGGGGTGAGCCCAATCGTTTCGTCCTTTGCCTCCAAATTGGAACCTTCGTTCAATAAAAACTGAACGACCGGCTCAAATCCACGTGCACATGCAGCATACAGTGGTGTGAATCCGTCTTCTCCCCTGGCTTCGAGAAACGCTTGTCGATCAAGGCTTTCAATAGCGCCCAACAAGTGTTGGGCAACTTGTGTGTTCCTATGTCTACACGCCATGGAAAAGGGTGTCGAACCGTCATTTGTTGTGGCTGTCAAACTAGAAACTAGCCCCATGTCTGACCAAGAGCTCCACGATTTGCAAGTTGCCATGCAAAGAGGCATTGCGTAGAGGCGTGAGTCCGTGCTGGTTCACAGCGTCAATGTTGACACGCCTATCCAACAATAGACGGGCAATCTGCAAAGCATTGACTTCGTCCTCTCTAGTACTTATGTAGTGCAAAGGTGTGTCCCAATCAAAGTCCCTGGCCTCCAGATTGTCAAACCCACTATTCGGATCCGACAAAAACTGTACCACACGCAAACGATTGTGGATACACACATAGTGCAACACACTCATTCCAAGTTGTAGTTCCACAGTATTAATATCAGCACCTCGGTAGATTAAAATCCTGGCGATGCCCAGTTCTTGGTGGTCGCATGCATGAAAGAGAGCTGTGCGCCCGCACAGATCTTTCTCGTCTACGACTGCTCCATGGTCCAACAACAGTTGCACGGTGCCATGGTGACCTTTTATTGCTGCAATCATCAACGGTGTGAATCCAAAATTCGTCCCTGAAATAGTGGCCCCTCGTTGCAGCAGTAAAAGGACAATTTCAAAGTGTCCCCAATACACTGCATCTCCTAGAGCGGTCTCATAATTATTGTCACCCTCCGTCTCGTTCACATCGGATCCGCTATCCAACAGCTGTAGAACCTGTTCCCGGTTGCCAAGGATAGCTGCTTCATGTAAAGACAGCATTCTCTTTCAATCTTCACTTTCTTTTGCGCTGCTGTTTGTTACAGGCTTTCAGTATTGATGGTCTTGACAAATGGGGTTTGTCAATGAATCAATTCTCTCCTATTTTGGTTTTGTGTTGTTCCACTTTGTTGCCAAATAACCGAAAATCTGATTTCTTGAGACCGGCCGGCGTGACCTCAATTGGTTTGGAATTCTTCATCAAGAAAAAACATCGTATGGGTTGGATGTTGTATGGATGGTGTACAGTATACCGGTACGGCATGTATTAGAAGGATGATTGTCCTCCTTCTGAGAAAAGAGACATCATCTGCGGTATACCGGTAGTGTTTACGGTATGACTCCTGCAAAATAGTGATGGCACTTGGACAAGCTAAGCTAATAACCCGATGCCAGATTTGATATGATTGGCTCATTTTCAATTCGATCGTGATGTGCCAGTCGTTGAAGGGAGAAACGGAGGAATATGAGATGTCGAAGACACGATACATGCTGTATTGTAATAATATTATGCATGTATGCGATCCGATATAATGCATGCGGACCATGGGAGCCAGAACTATATATCCAGTACAACAAGGTACAATAGATTCCGACGCTAGATTTGACAATCTGGACGACAAGCCACCCGAACCCGTTTCACTCCTGGACAGTGGCGAACCAAAGCCGATTGTGACACGTGACCTTATTGATTGATTTTCCAAAAATGGTCAGAGCACGTCATATACGGATGCCAAGAAGGGACTATTCGAAGGTGATACAATGTGGCCTGTCTACGGTATATTATAGATTCCTCACACAAGCTTCACTTTCGAATTCGAAAATCGGACGAAGGAAGTCTGTCTTTGAGTCGGGACGCCGTCCAAACAGTAATGAAGAAACAAACTGAAAAGCAAAACATGTGTGAACTTGTTGAGGATTAGGATGTTTTTTGCCAAGTGAAACGTCCTGGTCTAAAACCCGGCTATTTCGGAAGCTAGAGAAGACGGGTATTCTCGAACACTACCTTCGGATGTCAGCAGCATATTGCTGTGAGGACGCTGATGTGGCGTCCACTCTGGAGAATGCAGAGGACCTGTTCGCCGATCTACAGTCTTGTCCTCGTGTTTTAAGCAACCAGCTAAAGATTGGAACACCCTGTGGCGATACGTTGCGGGCTATCGTAGGAGAGAATGATGGAAGCTGTGAACCATCCCTATATTCAACATCCTGCATTCCATCACCTATTTGTCGGATTTGACGAAAGAAATCTGCATTACTTGTCGGGGTGCATCGGAGTCTCTGGGATGCTCGCTCAAGGTTTGTGGTAAATGCAGGAACGCTCTCTACTGTTCGAAAGGTTGTCAACACGCCGATTTGTGGGCGCACCACAGACTAATTTGTGTCCGAGCCCCTGAAGAAAGGAAGCTAACTGCTGTTCAAAGACTGGTCATAAATTATTGCAACGCTCACCGCGATATCATTTTGACCGAAATGAAGGAAGCATGCGTCTACTTTCACAAGACAGCAGATAAGATGGTTGTTGAGTTGAATTTCGCACCGAATTTCGTAGAGAATCATTCAATTCGTCCGCCTTTTGCGAATATTGTACCTTTTCAAGCCTACATCGATGGCGACAAGATGATACCGGATTGTTTCTTCAGCCAGTACGAGGAGTATGAGGTGGAAACAGAGACAAGGGAAAAATTCTTCAATATTTTGAAAGCATCGGCGTCGTCGAAGAGCGCAAACACCTGCTTGTTCTTTGTGCTTTTCGCGAATCGTGAGCGTATGGAGTTTGTCGAGGTACCAATGCCCAGAGGATTATTGTGTGACAGTGCTAGTTTTGATGAATAGAAATCTTCTCAGTCACTGGCTGTGTCAATAGGACTAGTAACAATATATTTATTAGTAAAAGTTTCTGATACTTCCAGTATACTGCTTGTAGTTCTTCATTTCTTGGGTAGAATGAAAAAATGCCTGTACCGTTAATCCATCACAAAATTTGAACTGCTGGTACTATTCTAATAGACCATCAAAACACTGATTGATAGGCTGTATAGTTTTGGAACGACTTTTATATTGGTACGTGGTACGGATGAGACTATCCTCCCGAAAAAGACTACCAGTAGCAAGAAAAGCCGCAATGCTGTCCTAGATGCCGCCAACAACAATCCAAAAGATTTCCGAAAACCGAGTTGCTATTTCTCCTACTCCTTCGGTCGAAAATCGTGGCCTCATTGCTGGACAGTAAGCCAGACGAAAGGTGTAGCGAGACCCATGGACGGATTGCACTGTATTCGAAACGGCAGTCATGTAAATACCACAGCCGCGCTCTGACATTCGTCTCTTTTGGTTGCTGTTGCAACGGTAGTAGGTATTTTCCAGGGCCGTGACCGCTAGCAGAGAGAGTTTGCTTTGATGGCTAGCTGCAAGGTGTAGGAGAAATGGCAAGCATGATTCATGGCAGATGATCCTCTCCATCCACTCTGGGTCTCCCGCCTTTCGAAGCAAGTCGAATAAATGTTCCAAGAATCCGGCATTAAGGATCGCTTGGCAAAGTTCCAGACAGTGCCAACCAACGTCCGCCAGCAACAAGATTGCTTTCTGGCGATCCGAAATATCGTCCCAAGAATACACCGGCAGTTGATATCCTGGGTAGTATGGGTATGGTTCATTACTGGTGGTAACGAATAGTTCAGCGTTCGATATATGAGCGAGACCGGAGAGAGGTTGGAGAAGGCAGCATTTGATGAACATGTCAATAGTGCCAATCGATTCCAATGGCACCAAAGCTGTCACAGCATTGAAGATCGATCCGTGGGCCAACGTACCACCGAATGAGCTCAGGCGTTGGAGAAGAAAAGGGAGCAAATAGCGCGCAGGTATAGTATTCGGACTTGGTGGGGGAGAGACACGAGATCCGGAAGGTGCCGCCGAGCCAACAGTCTCTGGATGACATTGACCGAACATTAGATCCATGTCAGATCGGCTCCGGTATAGGTGGCTCTCAAAATCTTGGACTGCTCCAAGTCGTCTGGCATGATCGAGGTCTTGTTGTTGTTGTTGCTGGTCTTGTTGCTGGTCTTGTGGAAGGAAGAAACAGTTTTCGAATCCCGCATAGGCATCCATTGTTGCATTGTTTGCTTGATCTATCAAATGCAAAAGACGCTGCTTTTGCGGACTGTTGAGGATTGGAATGGCGCAAGGCAAGTGTTGGAACAAAGTGAATACCATGGTTCCGAGTTTTCGTGCCCTTGCGTTGATTTCTGGAATGCTTTCTCCCTGGTGGTAAAGTGATTTCAAGAATTCTTCCACAGCATGCTGGATGCAGGGAGAGATGGATTCAAACAGAGTCATCCATTGCGCGCCAGTGGGTTCGTCCATTGCGCTTGGAGGTGGAGGGCGATTCTTGTCGTCGTCATGGTCATTTCCATTTTCAACAGCTGCTGCATTTTCTTCCCCACCAGCTGCCTCAACAAGTCGGTTTCTAGGGGTAGTGCTTAGAGGAATCTTCATAATCGAGCTTCACTCGATGTTCTGGCTTTAACTGAAGGAAGAGAGAACTCAAAGACTCTAATGTGTTTTGTCGCTTTTGGTTTCAAATCCTTCACTGGAAGTCGAACGAATCGAATGAATCAATCCACCAACCAACGAACCAATGCAATGGGACGCGGGAAGTTAGTTTCCATTTCACTCTTGCACAATTATTTATCCTTCAATTTGGTTTGATCATGGTATGATACAAAATGAAAGAAGAAGAGGTACATGTTGCCGATATCCGCTCGTCTCTCTTTCTTTCTCCATCTTGACCAATGGTGTGATTTCCAATGAGTGAGTGATGATGGCTGCGTTGATGTGGAAAAGATCGCAACGTCAACTTTTTCGAGACACGCGACCATTTCACACGATTGTTTCAACGGATCCTGTTGGCAGAAGCGATATGTAGGAATTAATTTATATATTGAAAATATTAATAGATAGGAATTCTTCTACATATTTAGCTCGTGCAATTGATAATATTAGTCAACTGCACGCGTCTACTTATACTTTTAGTGTGTGCCTTTCGAGAAACCTCGGAACGAAAGCACGCGTTATTGGAGTCCCAAAATTCTCGATCACAAGAAAACCACACATCAGGTACACTGACGACGAAGATTCGAAATTAAACAGAAGAACCCTCACATCATAATTACCGAGACGACAGGAGCACACAAGCGACACTAAGGCCAATATCAACGATGGAAGAACACAAGATATCAGTTCTCTTCCTGACAATCGTCACCTTATTGGCAACTGTATTAGTCTTGGCCAAGGCACTACACGATCGACCGAAATTGAATTCCTTTCTTTCAGAACCTGGAATGGTTCTATTGGTGGGGATTGCTGTCAGTTTGGTGGTCAGTTTCTTTGCTGGATTCAACGACTTTGTGGATGCAGATGAAGCAGCCGCTGCAGCAGCGGATGCGGGTGATGACAACATTTTCAAGATGTACGACGAGGATCAAGCTGGAGAAAGTCTTCTGAAACTCATGTTTTCATTTCCAAAAGAAGTATTTTTCTTTGGATTCCTGCCGCCGATTTTATTCAATTCTGGATATGAACTGCAACGAGAAATGTTCTTTCGACACATCAAGGCTATTGGAGCTTTTGCTGTGATTGGGACTCTGGTCTCTGGATTTTCCACTGGATTCATACTTTACGGCGTTCGAGAAGCCGGTTGGTTAGGTGACTTTGCACCAGCCACTCTAGAACTCTTGACGTTTGGTGCCTTGATTGCTGCTACAGATACTGTCAGTGTTCTCGGTGTACTCAAATCGAAACAAGTCGATCCTCACTTGTTCAATCTCGTCTTTGGTGAAAGCGCTCTGAACGACGCGGTTGCCCTGGTCCTTTTCAATTCACTCTCCAAGGTTTTGGTGGAAGATGCCGATAACAATCTAAATCTTGCACACGAAGCAAAAATGTTTGTCATTGAATTTTCGATGATTGCCGTTGGGTCTCCAGTCTTGGGAATCATCTTTTCCTTCTTTACCGCCATCCTTTTCAAAAGGATGGATTTGCGAAAGCATTCCGCTATTGAACTCTGCCTGTACATTCTTCTGATGTATGTGCCGTATATGATGGCCGAAGTCTTTCACCTCAGCGGTATTGTCACCATCTTTTTCTGTGGCATGTCCGCTCGCCGGTACATTGAGCCCAATTTGTCCTTTGCCACAGCCAAGAATGCCGAAGCCATCTTTCATGCGATTGCCTACCTTGCTGAGACCTGCATCTTCCTTTGTCTTGGTCTCAGCTGCTTTGGATACATTGAACGCTTCCACTGGAGATTCATTGGCTTTGGATTTGTGGCCTCGCTCATCGGCCGTGCGCTCAGCATTTACCCCATCAGCTTTTTGTATAATTGCAGTCTCAAGGAACGAGTCACGGATTCCTTACTGGCATTGGACGAGGAAGCCTCGTTGGGTTCGATGCAATCCAGTGGCTCCATGTCCTCTTCGAAACGCCAAAAGATTCGAAGTACTCCGGCACGTCGCCAAGATCGCAAGATCCCCCCTCGATTCATGCACGTGCTCTGGTTTGCGGGTCTAAGAGGTGCCGTAGCCTATGCGTGCGCCAAGAATTTTCCAAATGTGTACGGTCATGAGAACGACATGGTGACGTCCACCATGGTGATTGTACTCATCAATGTACTAGTCATGGGAGGCTTTACCGATGCTCTTTTGAATTGTCTGAAGATTCGCATGGGTGTTGACGAGAAGGAATACATGAAAACATGGCACAAACAACGAAAGCTGAAGGGAACCTTTCATCGATTCGGTAAGTCTATTGCATTCACTATGGAATGTCGCTGTTTGATGCATAAGTATGATTCTAACTTAGCTTGATTGCCTTTCTTCCTTTACATGATGATTCCACAGAAAATGACTACATTTACAAGGTAGTGGTCCGAGAGGGGGAGAACGACATTCCAGTCAAACCCAAACATGGTTATCAAAATCCAGAAATAATAGATACCATGTATCAGCTACAAATTATGGAATTGGCAGAAATTGACGAAACTGACAGCCAATCCGAAATGGATCCAGAAGGAATGGTCGTCGAAACCAAATCGGAGACCGAATCGGAGCACAGGTAGTCTCGTCGTCGCCAGTATACAGCAGGAAGATTCATGGCTACATGGAGCAGTCTTGATATCTCCTTATTCTGGCACCAATTGTCGCTGTGTTCCATGAGAGAAGTAGTCCCAGGAGTCTTCTTCTTTGGATTGAAGAAGTGCTGAGATGCAAATAACAGCACGATTCATTCGTCTGCACGTTATCATTCTGATGATGAATAGAGCATCATCACGCCAACACCAGGCAAAGTGTAGTAGAAAGAAATGTATAGTAGTGATCGTGTAATAGAAGCAAACTAGATAATCATTTTTGTTTTGAAGAAATATCTACCGTTATTGCCGTACCGGTATTGGCTTCCAAAAATACATTATAAAAATCTACATTATAGTATTCGAGCAAAAAATTTGAATCCGTTTGACTAGTTTGACTACAGCTATCGAATATGCGTAATATAATATTGCAACTTGACAGGAACACACAGATAGTTTGAGCGAGTTCCTGTCAACGCACGACATCACTTGATAATGCTGGAAGTTGATTTTTACAATGACAAAGGGCGTTTTCTGAGAAGCATGTACGGGGAGATAGAGCTCCCAGATGGAGCCTCGAAGATCAAGATTCATGGCTCGGGTGATAATGTCAACAACGGCTTTCAAATGCTGTTGAACATGCTAAAACGTTATGGAGGGAAGATTAATATGGTATCCTTACACGACATTCAGGAGATCTCACCAGAAATGTTGGCATTCCTAGTTTGGATTGCGTCGAAGACGAATGGATTGGAGGTGTACGATTGTAAGCTTGGCGATTCTGGATTTGCAAGTTTAATGTCAGCAGTGCTCCAACCAAACGGATTGACAAAGCTCGAGTTGACGATAGACAACGAAAGCCCGAGAATAACAAAGCATCAAGCAACGCTGCTATTTGAGGGAGTTGCGCTATCGTCTTCGCTTAAGAATTTGCGCATCGATGCATATTTTGAGGACCACGATTTGAACGAAATCGGTCCAATCCTACTCTATACGTTGAGGCGAAATCGTAGTCTGAAGGATCTCCAATTGATTACGAATTGCTTAGGTAGAGAGGGTTTGATTGGAAGTTTAATTCAGGCTGCAGTCTTGCAAACGAAAGTGACAGATCTCCATTTGGAGCATGCTGACGACACGGAAGAAACTATCAGTTCAATCTCATTGGATACCCTGGCAGATTCTGTATGCCGTAGGGACTGCTCCCTTCGTGATCTTTTGCTTGACAACATATTACTGGAACCTGAAAGCAGTGCCAAAAGCGCTGCCATGGAGAAGAATTCATCCGTGATATGTTTGAACCTCCTAAATGTGGGCATTGCTTTACCCGATGCTATGCCAACTATTCGGTTATTCGACTCGCTAAAAGATTTGGTGCTAATGAATTGCAGCATTTCTGATCTGACGCCGTTGGACGAAATACTCCTTAGAGGAAAGGAGTCGAAACTGGAACGTTTGACATTGAATGGAAACGATATCACTGAACAGGACTTGATAATCTTCCTCGAAAAAGTACCAAGGATGAGATGTCTAAAGTGTTTAGAGTTGGCTGATATGACTTGCCTTGAAGTTACAGAGACCTGCGTTGCTGCCCTAAAGAATGCCGTATGGTCGAGCACGAGCTTGGAAAGCGTATACTACAATTTCGAAAGCGCGTCATTGAAGCAACTTGATTCCATGATCAAAGTTGCAACAACGTTGAACCGAGGTGGACAGAGAAAGCATCTTGACTGCTATCCGATTTCGTTGCCACAGAACCTATGGTCTCATGTTCTCAAGAGAGCGATGACGATCAAGTACTACGATGATGAGGACGAGTGGAAATTGCCAACATTGACCACTCCTTGTTTCGATGCTGTCTACTGGCTGCTTTCGACGAAGATGCATTTCTAACTTTGGGCCAATTGGAAAGATGAATTGGAGCTTTCGGAAGTGTATGAGTTCCATAAGGAAATATTAGTCCACAATAATCTTTACAGCATAAATGGAATCTAATAAATGCAAATGGCTATATATACTATCTCGTTTTCATCTTTTGAAGACAATAAGTTTTAAGAGGAAGATTCGACAAAGGATTTCGATTTGTACCCCTTCAAGGTGACTCGCCTCGCAACCTTGTACAAGATTTTAGCTTGTTGCTGCGTTGGCAAGGTCGAAGAACCCTCCGAATAGACCTTTCTCGACGTACTAAAGAGTTGTGACATATCATTCATCATGACATTGCTGCGAGGTGGCATAGTCTTGTAGATGGACGCATATATCGTCAAACTGTAGAGAAGAGATCCAATGGGGGATGGCTGCACACCACTAGACAAGAACAAGCTGTTGTAGAGATCCGGGTGGTCATCGTAGACAGCAAGAAAGGCATTACCAACAGGAGCAATGCGGGCACTCTGCTTGCTTGACAGATAGGAATCCAAAAAGCTCTTGTACTCTTGTGCTCCGCTGTAGATCATTGATGTAAAGGTAGGAACATCGGTAAGCCCAGTCATGTTTTCGTTGCTGCTCCAAAAAGCATGCGGTTGCACAATGATCGGCTTGGCACTTCCTTGGTTTAGAATGGGCGCATATGTGTAGTTCAGAGCCATCAAAGATGGTTCTCTTGAGAAATCAAACGACATGCGCTTGGCTTGATCGGCCATGACCACATAGTCCCAGGACTTGGTACTATTTTTGCCGCTAATTTCATAGTAGTAATAGTCTTCATCGTTCAGGCATGGATTGTATCCATCGTCATAAAAGGCGCCATTTTGATTGCGATAGACGAGGCTATCATCGGATCCCAACAGCAGTTGTGGGACACTGCAAGCACCATAGTCGTACAGTCCATTGTTGGCCATCACAGCAGGACTGGTGGCCCAACGGCCCAGCATACCATTTCCTGTTTTCAGAATATTCAGCAAACTTCCCTTTTGATGCAAACAAGAATCTTGTGTAATCTTGTTTCCAGAGACATACTGTGTGAGACGAGGAATGTCATTCAACACAAAGTTGATGTTGCCGATGAAGGCAACATTGGTCTTCCAGGCGTAGAAGAAATTGGGATTGAAAGATCCTCCATTTCCAGTTTCGTGTAGCGTTTTCGTTTCGCTAGAAGTCGCGTCAACGATAAGAAGAATGAACATTAGAAATAGGATGGCTGCACCGATCATGGCATTCTCCTTCTTAATGTCAGTCACTCCTTTTGGAAGGAGGAACTTTGGAATCTTGCCCATAATTTCTCCTTCGTCATCATCCTGTTGACGGAGATAGGCGCTTGACTTTTCGATGTCATTGCTTGCACTTGGTGGATCAGATCCATCCTTTTCCGAGCCGCTGGAACCGATTGCATCAATGATCACAGGTTCATCGTCGATTGATGGCTTTGGCTCTGGGCTCTCGACAAGCTGTTGCTGTGGCTGTTGCTGTTGCTTCTTCTTTTTGCGGAAGAATTTCATATTTGCTTGTGTTACTATTATTCAATAATTCGAAGAGACGTCGGATGAGCCTTATTACTTGCAAATGGTAGGTACAGTAGGAGGTGATATTGAGTATGGGCACATTTCGTGATGGATTCGAAATATTTGGCTTCTATTTAACGGCATTCTCTGTTTTACATACCGAAATTATATAGAAATGAAGGTGGTGTTAAAGAATGAATTGATTAACGGTAATTTTGAATCGAAAGGGTCGTATCTCGGTAATAAATAAATTAGTACGCACGTACTTGAGGCTTTGATGCAGGTGATGATTTGTAATCTCTTATGATATCTGCGAAACCATGTAGAGTCATCTTATGGATGGAAATGAAAATCTAGAACAATCTAACTCTTTTAACATGTTGATGAATCCATACCGTAGATTGTAGGACCTAGAATGAATGAATCAATCATGTTGTCAAGCAATGCAGAATTTCTAAACGGATCGAACGAGTCAACTATGCCGGCAGATTTTACTCATGTTGGAAGAGAGGTCACGAGACATCCTCTGACATCTATTGCAACTGGCTTCCATTTGATACCTACTCCCGCCATCAGAAAAGCCAACATCTTCTTCAGTTATGAGAAGAAAGGCACCATTGGCATGGGACAGAACGAAACCAATACATCTAATACTATCAGTTGTCTTATGCTGGCACTCCAATACAGTGGTTGGCTTTCAATCAACACATCATCCTACGTCAATACGAATTGCACCGCCGCCTCTTGCTAAGTGTGACCCAATATTACATCCATCTGATTGTCACAGAAGATCATCAACAACAGCGCTATGTGGGATCAAGGGGTTGCGCGCTTGGTTTGAAGATAATTTTCCGGATTCCACAACACCGATTGACAACACATCTCAGGACTATTTTGATCATGTACTGGTGGACATGAATCAAGTATTGCACATTGTCATGAGACGCAGCCGAAGTCGCGAACAAGCACTTGCGATTCTGATGGGCGAGCTTGATCGACTGATCCAAGTTGCTACACCCACCAAATCATTAGTATTGGCTGTGGACGGTCCACCTGGGGCCGCCAAATTGGCCACCCAACGGCGAAGGCGGTACAGCACGTATGTTCGAATCAGCTGGAAACTAGAACACTTTGAAAAGTTGCGTCTTAGCAAGAAAGAACGGCAAAAACGAAAGCGTTCCTTCAAGCGAGAGCTCGACAGTATTGAGATTACACCAGGGACTGACTTTATGAAATCAATGGAATCTGCCTTGGTCTATTGGGCGTGGCAAAGGCTCATGCTTCGCGACTCGAAACTAAAAGGTGTAGATATTTACATCAGTTCTAGTGCTGTACATGGAGAGGGAGAAATCAAACTGATGGATTGGGTCTGGGAGCATGGACCGTTTTCCCCAAATTCAAATGTCTATTCCAAGCGCAAACCAAAAGACCGGCACGAAAGTATATGCTTCCTCGGAGACGACTCAGATCTCCTATTGGAGGGAATGGTTATCCCGCCAAATTTTGCTCACAATGTGTTTGTTGTACGACAGCAACGTCAGAACCATTTTTGCATTTCATTGTGGGAAACCACACGGACGCTTGCGGAAAGATTGCCGTCTTCGTCGCTGAAGAGCCCAATTGAGAAAACCCGCCAGATTTTCCAAGCACGGACAGACTTTGTCCTGCTCATGATGATGAATGGCAACGATTACCTTCCACGCTTACGAGGAGCACGGGGATTTTCAAGGCTTTTGTCGATGTACATGAAAGTCTTGGCCCAACATCCAACATCTGGACTCATTGAGGCAAACTCGTTAGAGCTGCAGTTGGATTTCTGTATTGATTTTTTTCAAGAAGTTGCGGACTCTATTCCACTAAACGATCGCAATTTCGGCAATGATGATGACGAGGACGACGACGAGGATGACGATGACGATGACGATGCTCAGCGATCGCGAAAGACTCCACTTGGAGAGGTCAATACCATGATGGATTCTGGATTCTTACCAAAGCCAGCGGAATTCAGTGTGCTCCAGGAGATAACTACAAATGGTCATACATCGATTGAAAATGGGGCGGACGAAGGCGACAGTACTCTTGTTCTTGTGCGCATGACCCTTGGCGATGTCGATTCTGACTCATTCCTCGAATATGAGGTTTGGCATGACCCAAACGAACCATACAAAGTTGCAAAACAGCAGTTAGCAGCAATGGCATTGGATGCTTTTCTTGGAACTGATTATGCTGGTGGAACCGATAGCTTTGATGCCGAGGGTGGAATAACCAACAGTGGCTATGCGTGGGAAATTGCCCAAGCCATTGAAGGGAACGTCGACACGTACTTGGGTGGACTGGTATGGAACTTGCAAACATATCAAGATGGCATTTGCGTGGATTATGGGTACAACTATGGGCGCCGCATGTCACCAACGGCACAAGAAATAGTGGACTTCCTTTCTGCTGCAAAGAAAGAAGGACGATGCGTTGGAAAATTGCAACTTTTCGGTGACGATGACAAGACATTCCGTGGCCCGATCTCAGCCGGTCTGTCATGTCTAGCAGCATTACCTTCTGAGATCAACTCCATTGTACCAAGACCATATCGGGACCTACCCCATGACGAAGTCGAAAGTTTCTACGAACAGTGCATGGATCCCACTGATAATGTTTTCGATCTCAAAAAGTTTGAATACCTTTGTGAAGAGAGGCTTTCCAGTATGGACCAAATACCCGAAAATGATAAGCAAGATAGTGCTATGGATAATCCAAAGTATACCGAGGACACCCAAAGCTGGGTTGTCCTATCCAAGTCGAAGTATTCTCAGAAGCGTTCATTCAAGCCACCACAACCTCCGACAAAAAGATTTGGTCAGCTCTTTGGTAAGAAGCATCGGAATTACGTATTGCCTTCGTGACTTTCATCTCTTTATATCTCATCGATTCATACTCTATTCGACACCAGAAAACAAATCTATCAAGATCAGTCACGTTGCTGCTTCTCCGCGTCCGCGTACACGAGCGTCTTGGGGACACAAATTGGCAACAATTAGTCATCCTTATGGGAAATTAGCCGCTGATGGTGACGAAGACATTGAGCAGTTGTTGCAGCAATCCGAATCGATCTTTGCTCTAGGATACAAAGACGGTTTTCAATCAAGAAAAAAGCGCGATGAGCAGGCTCTTGAAAAGCCCAAGAAAAGGGCACCATCGGCATCGCTCGTTGATAGAATGAAATCCTACGAAGTGGAATCCATACCAAACGAGATGCCAAAAAACAAAATTGGTCAAAGCCCAATTGAGATTTTGAAGGCTCTCGCTGACATTGGAATGATCGGAGATTTGAAACTTGATATGACTAGGCCATCTCCAACTGATTTCGCAGCCTTCGATCCTGAGGCCTTTGAACTAACTACGCTTTCGATTCAATCAAGTGATGAGTCAAACAGTGTCTTGAAGGAATCTTTTGCTTTAAGTTTGGATCGTGAGATCAACACGTATCCTCGAAAAATTGTCAAACATCAACTAGGTTCTATGGCGCTGAATCGATTGACTGGATCAAAACTTGATTGGTCAAAGTCATCAATAAAAGATGTCAAGCTTCACTTGATGAACGAGTCAGGATTGAGAAACATTGCGAAGGGAAGTAATGTCGAAGATTGGACAGATCCAATCACTACAAAAGATGGTTCAACCGCAGTCGAGTGCCTGAAGCAGCTTCGAGATATCGAGATGATTGGAAAAACTCGGTTTCTGACAAGAAAAAGTCCTCCAAATTCAGAAATCATGCAGCTCATTGTCAAGCGGGCGCAAAACAAAAGCAAGGGAATTTTGAAAAAGGACTTGTCCTACGAACATACTCGGGATTTTCAAACGCAAACAAAGCGAATTGTGAAGCAGCGGCTGGCGTCGATGGCTCTTGCTGATATTGCTGGATCAAAAATCAAGTGGAACGATTTGACATACCCTGAACTGCGCGACTTGTTGATGGAGAAATCGCAAGCCACCAAATTTTCTCCTCCCACTTCCAAATGAAGTTGAACAAATTTGCTTCATGGAATCGCCTTAGGGTCAACGAACTGTTTCTCCTTCCATCTTTGTCTGGAAAGATCATATTGCAGCGCAGCTTGGAAGACGCTAAACTACAGTGAAGACACTACAGTAGATAGAAACGTTGATTCTCTATTCCTTCTTCATACTTCTGGTACCAAGCGGGCATCGCATCATCTGTAAGCTGCTGTAGCATTTCAAATTGGACAGTAAATCATAAAACTTCAGCTCCACCTACTACTGTCTATATTTCTTATTGTCGACAGGCGAGAGAACACTCCTTGCACCCATGGGTCAAGTGAGCTAGCTTGCTGACGTAGATAATGAAGATGAGGTTGTAATTTGTATTCCCTTCTTCCAACTCTGAAGGTTTCCATTGGAAATTTGATGATGGCAAAGCTGCTAATGAAATCAATCGTCGTCTCAAGTCCGCCGTATCGTATCAGTCTCATATGGTGCGTCTGATTGTTAAAAATGCTAGGTCGGCTGATTTTTAAATGCTAGTCCGGCTGATTCCTTGGAATCACAAAGAGCTTCAAGCTGTGCACCTCATCGCAATGAGTCTTAGCGCTAGTCCCCACACTTTCGTCTCGCCATTTGTTCAGATCCAAGCCAATTTCATCAGACGAGGAATGTCCATGGATTCAGAAATAGCTTTTTATGACGATGGTGCACCGATATGGGGTGTGAAGCATGTCATTATGGCATCAATAGCAGCCGATCTTGGTAAACTGCCAATATCTCACTTCAGAAATCGCGACCATGACATGGTTATATCTTGTCCAATATATGAATTTTTTTCTCGGACTGCCTCCAATAATTCTTTACAGTAGATTAGAATGTTTCTGTAGTGGGATAGTGTTGATATTTGTTGACTTGTGAGACACAGTGACACTTAGATCGATTCTTAACCTTGTCGAGTTAGACTTCGAAAGCGATCGGTCAGTTCTCAATGAATTTGATTCAATACTTCACAGACCACTTCATCCCGCTTACCAAGACGTTTCTTAATTTAGGCGTATGAGATTTTTGCTTGCTAGTTGTTGGAGCATAGCATTCGATCGTCAACCATGAACCATGACATGTCATCATTGATCATTGATCATTACAACCAGTTACAAACCACAACTGTAACCACCCATGCATAATACGGTACCGGTATAGTAGCACGACGAATAAATTGATACGCGTCTGTCAGGCATCAGCAAAATAGGGGTATTAAAAAGTCCTTCAAATCAACATGCAACGCAAATACCACCGCAATCACAAATCATCATTAACATTAACCTTCAACATCCTCGTCTCTTCGTACATCTTTGTGCGTGTGGAACTGAAGCTGAATGAAAAAGCTTGCCGTATTCATTCAGACCCTCCTATCCTCATCATGTATGGAAGTAGTTTCAGCTCTCAGTCAAGATTGCTGCGTTCAAGGCTTATCACATGACTTTGTGATGAAGAATCGAGAGGTGACCATTAAGACTGTCGACTGGAAGGATGGAGAAGGAGTGATGCTTCCATTGCAGTTATATCACACCACAGGTCCATCTATCTCACCGTTTAAGACTCAAACAGATGAGTTGAATAAGACCTTTTCCGAAATAGAATGCCTGTCGTTGGAAGATGTGCGAAAGAATCCAGCAGATTTCTTTCTTTCCTATTCGTCGCGGACGCAGATGGAGGAACACGATACACTTTCTGCTAGACAAAAGCTTCAACTGCTGCAAAAAATTAAAGCTGAGCAAAAAGCTAGACAACCAGTGCCGCTATCGGCTTTGCGGATACTCTACTGTGACGCTGATATTTGTGTTGTGGACAAACCGAGTGGAGTCCTGTCGGTCCCTGGACATCGTCGCAACCCATCCTTGGCAAATCTGGTCTATGATGCACTCCAACCAGATATCGATTTGGATCAGATGGTGGTGCATCGTTTGGATATGGCAACGAGTGGGATACTCGTGTATGCCTTATCGCTTCCAGCCTTGTCCAAGTTGCACTCAGACTTTAAGAATCGTCGAGTCCAAAAGACCTACCAAGCGCTGGTTCACGGACATGATACCATTAAGCAACCCGAAGGGGAAATTGATGTGGATCTAGAACGGGATATTAACAATCCTCCATTCATGAGGGTGGCCCAGCCCAAACCAGACAGCATTGGCGAATTGGATGCAGAAACCAGCAATGGAGACGAGGAGACTGCCAAAGATGGAGCCAATGAAACTGCAAAGCGAAACCACAAACTCTTTCGAGTGGCGCCCAAAGAAAGTCTCACGACCTGGAGCTTGGCGGGCTTTGAATACTTAGATGGGAATAAGCCTGTCACCCGTCTGAACCTAAGACCCTGGACTGGACGGACTCACCAACTTCGAGTCCATTGTGCCCAAGCATTGGGGACACCCATTGTAGGCGATGAAATTTATGGAATGGAGGAAGACTCGGGTGAATGTTCGAAACTTTGCCTACACGCCAAGAAGCTCTGCATATATCATCCCATTTCGAATGCACCGATGGTATTTGAAACTGACACTCCATTTTGAATTGCAAATTGGTTGATTCTTCATGACAGCCTTGTAAGGAGGAAGACCAAATTGCCGAACCACACGATTGTTTGGTTTGGGGAAATCTTTTTCACCATTGCCTTGACGCTGCAAGAACCTCGGTTTGACGTACTGCCTGAAGTGCGAGCGGAACTCGTCCACGCCCGAGCAAGTTGTTACCCTCGTAATTGCCACTGCAACATCCGACGAATGGATGTCCCTTGTTGGTTATGGGCATAGGATGCAATTGAGATACACGGTTCCCTCGAGGAGAATCCGATCGGGATCGTATGAAACGAAATCATTCTGGTCAGTTAGATTCTTAGCAGTCAAGCCAACAGCAAAGCTATGACAGGACTCTAATGCTCAAGATGTTTCGATATAGTTATAGTAGTTCTCATGCTAGAGAATAATGTAATACACATACGTCCAATGCCGTCCTTTGCGCATGTAATCAATATAAAAGTCCGTACCACACCCTCACCAGACCGCATATGCATCTTCTATGAAAATATTGGCCATCTTCCAGATACTAAACATGTCGGACGAGCTCCTGCAGCTATAGTGGTATAGCCGGAATTTTGTAGGCTTGAAACGACATCATCTTCACCCTATCGACGAATGGAAGTAATCGCGCAACAACTCTGCAGTAGCTGCAGCACTGCAAGACGCGTAAGTCTCGTTTACTTTTACCTCTTTTTGCCAATTCCAAACTTGCTCGTGGAAGCTATCCTGACGATCATTGTCTCTTGGGTTCATCCACCCTTCGCATTCAAAATGATCAATGCCTTGAATCAGTGGTTCCAAATCCCAGGCGTTCATTTCCTCTTTTTTGCCATGTACGGCAGTCTCCAGAATAGAAGAAATATATGTATCCAATGAAAGTCGAGTTGGCGGAAAAACATCGAGGATATCCATGATGTGTTGCAAGGTTTCACTTCCATTGGAACATAGCAATTCGTTTTGGGAGACGGATCTTTGATGAAGGCGGTGGCACACTCCAAGTACGTGGTTATCCAATGGATTCCCATGCGCATTTCGCTCTCCCTTGAGCTTTCCAATGGTCGGGTGTGTCTCCATAAACTGAGCCGCGACCGGCAGGACGTCCGAAAGGTAATCGAGTGTGGTTGTGGATACGACATCAACCAATGGCTCTTCCACGACAACCAGACGAACGACATCACCCACAATTTTCTCTTCAACTTTGGATAGTTTCAAAGACAGGTCATCCAATTGACGAAAGGCATCGTCCGTATCGTTCGGTGTCAGTTTGCACAAGACTTGAACGTTGAGTGATGAGCATTGGTCAATTACAGTCTTGCTGATTTGAGAAGAGGACAGCTCAACGCCTTGAAAGCATGACGACTCGCTTGCACAGTCTTGTATTCGTTGCAAAAGCGGGATTGCTGATGCTGATGATTCAGATAGTCGATTTGCCTTGCTAGCTAATGCACGAAACACTGCCAATTTCATGAGGTCCCTTCATTGCTAATATTATAGTTTGACGGTGTGTGCATTCCGAAAGTCATATAAAATAGAGGAATTGATTTGGGGGATACAAACCAACCCACTTTGTTCATGAGTCTCGGATCGTACCCGGTACAGCATCATACTGTAGTGTTACAGTACCTGAATCAGTATTCGTACAAGACATGTAGTAGGTACTGTAAACTATTTATTCTTTTGTTACGTCTTTGTCAAATCTAATGATATTCCAAACTTTGAACCATCGAACTTCGTCAAATCATCTAGCACTAAATCGGCTTCTTCTCGAAAGACTGTCTTTTCCTTTTCGGTGAACCTCGAGTCCGGAATGGCCACGACAAAGCAACCTGCAGCCTTTCCAGCCCTGTAGTTAATATACAAGTGAAAAAAATTGAGCCCAATATTTTATATCTGAAAAGACATGTAATGCCGCGTACTAGTACGCTCTAGTCTAACGTACCTGACTCCTGACAACGCATCTTCAAACACCAAGCACTCTTTCGGATCCACTTTCAGTTGGCGTGCCGCTTCTAGATAGATATCTGGTGCTGGTTTTCCATTCTTTACCGCTGGATCATCCCCAGCGACAATCAGCTGAATATGCTGAAATATGTCCTCGTGCCTAAGACGATGAGGGAGACGACAAAGTTGGTCGGTGAGAGTCAGTCCCCGCTATCACAAATTACACAAATATTCCACGCACCGCATTCGCTTCTTATTCACCCCTGCGTATCTTGAAGAGGTTGCAATTGCCATGGGCATGTTCTTGGCTGCCAATGCACAGACCAATGCTTGAGCACCTTTGCATTTTTCGACTTGATGACACAGTGAATTCAACCTATCTTCCCAATTCTTCCATATTTCAGCCCTGATGTGATGATGTCGTGTATGTGATTAGAAAATTTAATCATCGTCATCATCAATAGATCATGTGCACACACGATAGAATGTATACAGTCATAACTTACGGTGAAGGCGCATTTTCCACACCCCATTTCTCGGCACCATATTTCAAAGCAATTGGAACCCACTCTGCACCCCTCAAACCCAAGAGTTGTTGCTTCAATTCCCATGGAATCTTGTCAATAGTATTTGGTAATGAATCGCCAAATGCCATCAGTAGCGCCTGATCACTCAGACTAGGTGAGAAATGATATGAGAAAGTGGAGGTTTCCCATTCAGTAACGCCAAAGAGGAGTGAGAATCCCTTGTTTTGTGATTTGAGGCAATAAATCAATGCTGAGCTTCCGCATGGGAACTCACCTCTCTGTATCTAACAAGGTCCCATCCAAATCAAACAATATTCCTTTGATAGAAGGTATTGGGCTGCGTTCTCCTTCGTTCGTCATTGCAATACACAACTACAGTATCTCGCACCATGAATTCATCATTTCTCACACTCATTCACATGACTGTCACTCCCTGGCCAATCCAGTCCCGAATTGTCGAGCCTTGTCTGTCTGGCGGGCGGGCCTTGAGCCTGTTGTTGAAACGCTCATGACGCACGCGTACCAGTAAACGTGTACCCTGGTACCAGGTACACGCACGAACGATGCCAGTTGGTGCCAGCAGTACCTGGGCGGGATGTGTACTTACCAGATACCGCACCGATCGTGCCCCTCCTTCAAACTTCTACCGGAGTTTAAATTCTGTTGGCCGCAATTTTGCGGCCTGATGTGGGATTCCTTTTAGTTCCCAAGGCAAAAGCCAGTAGCTTTATGGTAGTTTGCTTAAATACTGTTAAAATACTGTTATATGATACGGTAAACGCGTAGTTCTGGGACTCCAGCCGTTTTGACGAACCGCTCGATAGATTCACGGCAAGATTCCCACCCCCACAAAACTTCAGTTTGACAGTAAGCGGACACAAGCGACTGCCAACAGACTCGCACCATAAAATCACAAATACAACCAATGACCGCCCAAACCATATCAAAGCCACTTTCACAGAGCATCACTCCTCTCATGGCACTTGCGGATGCTGCTCTCAATGATGGAGAAGAATCAGCAGCGTCATCGTCATCTTCGTTGTCCACCTGTTCGCTTTCCGAAGAAAAACAAGATTCGGCTGAAACGAAGCTGATGACAACGCCTCCGATGGACAAGCTTTCTTTTGCGCAACAGCTAATGACATTGCTAGATGATGAATCTTCACCATACCTCAAATGGATGCCAGATGGAAAGTCATTCACCATTAAGAACCCAAAGAAGTTTACATCGGACCAGATGCCCAAATTGTTTCACATTCGAAACATGTCATCGTTTGTTCGAAAACTGACACGATGGGGCTTTACACGTCACCATGAAAAGGAGACAATGAACTCTGACATCTTCAAGCATGCTTGTTTTCAAAAGGGAGAGTGGGATCGTTGTGCCCAGATCAAGTGTGCTACACGTCAACCAGTGTCATTGACTACCATTCGAAAAGACTTTCAAAGGACTCCCACGGCATCCAGACCAGTTTCCATCCCACCTTCAGCTCCACGTCCTGTTTCTCCAGTGATGAGCAAACCAACAACAACAGCACCAGCACAATCTCAGCAATCTCCACAGAATTTCCAAGAATGGAAACCACTTTCGGCGATGCAGCATCACCCAGCCATTGCCATGCCAAGACGGAGTGCGTTTTGCGCTGTGACACCAATGGTAGCGGAGCTTGACTTGATGAAGAAACTTCATCCAACCACGAGGGCCAACTTGCTTACCCTGCAACTGCTTCGGGAAGCATCTCAAACACAGCAGCAACTTACGGATCAAGCCTTGTTGCGTATTCGTTGGCACCTATTCCAGCAAATGGCAAGCTAAGCTACCTGACGAAACACGCACACACATATACAAGCAATTGAATAGACTAATTATAAAATAGAAATGATTTTGATCATCCCTTGACATGTATATACGTAAGGTAAGTAAATTCTACGGCACACGTTCCATGACTCCAAAAATAGATGAACGATTTTTCTTAGGCGAAGATGATAATGGCAGGCGCTAGGCAGCCTGGTGTTGACACACTTAGAACTAGAACTTAAAAGTGAGAATCAGGTGTTATTAGGCTACGAATACAAGTGGCCTCGCATGATGAAAGACCATCAAGATCATCAACACCGATGAGAAAGGATGTGATGATGATGTTGGTGTGAGAATTTCGCGAACTGACGTTTGGTGATGATGTCAAATCTTGAAGTGCCGATGCCTGAAGTCGGATTGAAGCATTCGTGGGAGTCAAACCTCTCTGACGTCAACCATCTTTTCTATTTAACGACCATTTTCTGCTACCGCCGGTGGAAGAGTCACATTTCTTCCTTCATCCGCACACCACGCTTGCATCGTTTTCTAAAAATGCAACTGCAGTAGAAAATGCAACTGCAGTATCTTTGCACCATCAGCAATCACCTATGTCAGGTTTCGTTTTATATTAACGAATTATTGCCGTGCACAAAATAATGAATACAACTTCCGTAACGAATCAACAGCGAATGGAAGATGAGCTTGACGCTGCTCAGCTGAGACAAACAAGTGATCTGAACAAGAATTTAAGAGCGGGTGCTGGTGAGGGGTCCTTGCTTCATTTGTATGAAAGCAGACTACGTCGGCTAAAGCAATATGAAGAAATTGTGTATTCCAGATACCATGGCGCAATCCCCGGAGAGTTGGAAGAAGACTTTTTCCAAGGGCCGAATCCAGCAGACAATCTGAATGCTAAGGAAGAAGAAGAGCAGAAGCCTTCAGCGGAGCCATCAAGAATAGAATCGTTGTCCAAGAACAATGCTGCTGCTGGCCCACCTTCTGTCATCAATATTGACGACCTTGAGACAGGCACATATGAAGACATTTCGGTATCTACTGGATTAAACTCCTTATTGACTTCAAGTATCATTGAACCAAAGAGCGAGATGGCACAAGAAGAACAAGATGGTTTCCATGATGACCGAGGCGGAGAATCCCAAGGAACCATCCACAACAGCGGAATCCATCCAAGTGGCCACAATAGTAATAATACATTTCATGTATCTCGGCGGGAACCTTCCAAAGAAGAAGAAGAAGACAACAATGGTAGCGACGAGAACGATACCATTAATCGAGCATACACATATCAGGCAAGTTCTGATTCCAAGTTTGAGGAGTATTCGTGTTTGATTGACCCAAAAAGAGATGACCGAGCGGTAGAGATTATGCTATACTCTGCCAAACGACCGCATATGCGAGCCTTCCATCTTTCATGGCTTGGCTTCTTTGCCGCATTTTTCAATTGGTTTGGAATTGCGCCGCTCATGAGTCAGGTCGCTCATTCTCTGAGAATCAATCGAACGCAAGTATGGACAGCCAATACTATGGCTGTTGTTGGGTCCTTTATTACTCGAGTAATGGCAGGACCACTCAATGACATATATGGCTCCCGAGTTGTAATTAGTGTCTCGCTCCTAATATCTGCAGTTCCGGCAATATTATCAGGAGTATTGATCCATGGAGCCGTCAGTTTGTACATTGTCCGGTTCTTGGTTGGAATTGCAGGCTGTGTCTTTGTCACTTGTCAGTTTTGGACCGCGTCCATGTTCACAACCGAAGTGGCTGGAACCGCTCTCTCGCTCACAGCAGGATGGGGAAATCTCGGGGGCGGCTTCTCCCATCTTGTCATGGGATCACTGCTATTTCCTCTCTTTAATCTCCTCTATGGTGGCGATGGCTACAAGGAAGTTCAATCGTCAGTCTTTCCCAACGACACAAACTTTGAAACCAACAAGCCATCCGATAGGGCGTGGCGTACAATCTTAGCCATTCCAGGCATTTTGTCACTTGTAGTCGCCTACCTTTCATTCAAACATGCTGACGATACTCCGAAGGGAAATTTAGGCAAACGAAAAAAGCTTGGCTTGATTACTCAAGAATCTGTTTCGAAGGCACTGGGACGGGCCGCCAATGATAAGAATACATGGCTCATGTTCTTTCAATACGGCTGCTGCTTTGGAGTGGAACTTACCATGACGAGCGCCGCCTCTCTGTACTTTCAAGAAGAATTTGGCCAGTCCACTGCAAGTGCCGCTGCTATTGCATCCGTCTTTGGATGGATGAATTTGTTTGCTAGAGGACTTGGTGGATTCTGTTCGGACATGGCGAGTGCAAGATATGGAATGAGAGGTCGCCTGTGGGTTCAAATGTTTACTCTTTTCTGTCAGGGAGGCCTTGTTTGCGTATTTTCTGTTACAAGTACACTTACTTCGGCGATTGCTGTTATGGCACTTTTCAGCATCTTTGTTCAAGCGGCAGAAGGGTCTTCGTTTGCTATTGTGCCGTATATTAACCATGATGTGACAGGTTCCATTTCTGGCATTGTCGGTGCTGGTGGCAATTTCGGAGCCATTGCATTTTCGCTGATCTTTCGGCAGACACAGAATAGGACAGCTTTTTTTTATATGGGATGTGCCGTGGTGGCAAGCTCTCTGCTTTGTGCTTTTGTCACGATTGATGGACACCGGTCACTCTTTTTTGGAGAAGATGCAACGGAAGTCAAGGAGCGAAGAAGTGCGCACGCAGGTCAACTTGGGAAGCTGCCTACTGTGGACTTTAGGAATTCTGAGATGCAAAAAAGGAGAAATATTATGGCGGAGAGTAGTGTTGAAGAAGAATCTAGGAGGACATTCGATAACGACGATATCATTAGTGTGCACGGGGCTTCTTTCGACGATGTTGTCTCAGGCACGGAAGTTGCGAACGCATAACACCAGTTTTGAAAATTTTGTTCATTTCTGCACCATATTCAATAGGTAGGATCTAAAGTATTTTTTAAAAGGTCACACATTGATAGAACTACCTAGGACAGGTGACGAGCGAGGATCCTGCAGCTGGAGTCAGTCACGTGATAAACCAACTCCCTGAACCTGCCATATAGCAGCATTGATTTCAATGATAACCATGTTGGGCTAGCGATCCTTTTCATGCTATGAATTCGAAGGACTGTTGTCCCGTACCTACGCAATCAATTGCTGAAAAAGGAAGGTGGGAGAAAAAATGCAGTCATTCATGTATTCGCGTCTACGTGCTTTTTACCACTATTAATACCACTGACATTGTGATACCGAATGGGCCTTTGTTGCGCGCCGGCGGCATTCCCAAATAATGACCATGATAAGTCGCAGAGGGGTTTGAAGTAGAAGGTAAAAACGTCGAGTATCTGGATGGGACAACAACACTTGCTGCTTCACAGACTGCACTGACAGATTTGACAGATTACATTGCATCACATTCGTTTGTCGTATCAAGACCAAGGCTTTATTTTGCTTGAGTCCGTCAGAATCTCCCTCTGATATTCCACATATCATTAATCTGTTGCTATCCCGTCGACAAAATTCAAGCTTCCGCATAAGCCCGCAAAAGCACATTTGGACCGCCTCAGACTACAATTCATCGTCCTGATGGCACCAAATATTGATGATCCGTTTGCGGTTCTTGGCATTGCAAATGATGCCTCTGAGGCGGAAGTTAAGAAGGCATACCGAAAGTTGGCGCTGAAGTATCATCCTGATCGTCAAAATGGAAAGTCGGACGAGGAAATTGCTGCAGCCAGTGACATGTTCGTTAAGATTGCTGAAGCTCAGGATATGTTGACTGATCCGGTGAAGCGCTATGACTTTCGAATGAAACAAGAAGCGCAAGCAAACAAAATATCTCCCTCTGCCGCCAATCGAGGAAGGCCTACACCGCCAGGGTCGTCGTCAGCAGGAACAAGGCGTCCCACAGCCAAGGCATCTACAGTTCGAAAACCTGTCCCTATGAACCGACAAGCATCGACTAGCTCCATGCGCCGCGGGCATTCGCCACGATCCATGAATAAGAAACAAGGATCGGTTCGAGCTGTCAACAAGCCCGTTTTGGGTCGCAACTTAAGTGATCAGCCTCCAAAACGTGTCACCTCCGTGGGCTCGCTAGCATCACGGTCAGCACATGTACCTCGGACAAATCCCAACCGCATGCAGCAGAATTCACCGTTCAATCCTCATAAACCACCACCAATAACCCAGAATCGATCCAAAACTGCCAACATGCTTCGAACACCCAGCAACGCCAGTATGATGTCGAAGAAGAAAAAGAAGAAGCCAGCTGAAACTACATATACCTTTGTGCGCAACAATGGCAAAACTCCACCATTAGCAACACCTGCTTCCGGAGATGCCAGCCCCAAAGTTAAGAAAAAGAAAAAGAAGAAGAAAAAACCTGAGGCTGAGCAAACCTTCACTTTTGTGCGAAACAACAAAACCAGCGATGTACCCAAGAAAAAGAAGAAGAAGAAACCAGAGGCGGAAAGTGAGCAAACCTTCACTTTTGTACGAAACAGCACCAAAAGTCCTAAAGTTGATAGTACCATCAAAATGAGAAGAAGGAACAGTAATGACAGCGCAAAGAAACAACAAAAAGCCGACAAGAGAACGAAAATGAAGAAAAATACCGGTTCATCCGCCCTGGATTCCTCGTCTAGGTCGTTGAAGAGTAGTAGAAAGTCACCAGGTGCAGCAAGTCGAGCAAACAGAATAATGATGTCGCCCCAGCAGGCTCCCCGAAAGAGTATCTTGGGCTTTGGACGAACCTCTGTGCAAAATACGCCTCAGTCAGCGAGGGGCAAGAAAAAAGCAATGGGAATCAAAGGTTTTCTGGGGCGACCGCCGATGGAAACTAGCAATGGATGAGAAATATCCTCCTCATCATAATCAATATTTGGGGCTACTGAAAGCAGTATATACCGATGGATGGAAAGTCCCAAATGACAAGGTCTGCTGCTGGTAGTTCGCCGAAGAATGGTTGCGCCAGAACCAGCCGCGTTATCCTCAAGTCACGGTTGAACGAGCAATTCACGAAGTCAAGGCGATGGAACTCGAATCTCACATGAGCGCTGATAGGATTGAGATAGAAGGTCTGAAACCATGGCAGCAGGTGACAGAAAGATTGTTATTGGAACTTTTCTAGTTCTTTTCTGAAAACGCAGATACACTCATTTCAGATCCAGCCTAGAGGTTTAACGCGGCAATAAGGATATGCTGTAACATGTTAGAGCAGCAGTTACACGAAATAGCAGTTGGAGAATTATCTTCTAGCTACAGTACCGGTAGTGGTATTGATCACTCAGTCCTTTTTGCGCTTATCAACTTTGAGTGTAGCAGCGACGTACAGACGCCGTCTAGCAACCTCAAAATGAGAATCATCAAGAAATTGGCCTCCATAACACATCTCTTCGTCGGACTGTCACTGTCTCTCTGTCATCTCAGATTGCCTTTATTTGTTTCTCTTCCTTCCCATCTAGAAACAAAAGAAACTCGCGGTTTGTTCATCTGGAAATAGATTTGACGACACAAGAAATCACAACAGCAACCGCAAGTCCACACGCAACAAACCTTCCAACTTCGTCCTCACGAATTGAGAATAGTCAATAGAATGTCCTTTGTGCGTGCAGTACGTCTACGAGTTCCATCGGCTGCAGCAAAGCCTGGTCCAGCTATTGGACAAGCTCTTGGTCCGTTGGGAGTTAACATGGCCCAATTTTGCAAGGACTTCAACGAAAAATCCGAAGGCTTGTACGAACGTGATACACCCTTGCGCGTCGAATTGAGAGCCATGTCTGATCGGTCTTATGAATTTGATATTCGAAGTCCTCCGACGGCTTGGTTGGTCAAGAGGGCGGCTGGTATTGATAAGGGGCCCGATGCTCCCTCCCCAAGCACACCATCTGGATTCATTACGCCAGAACAAGTTTATGAAATTGCTGTCATCAAACAGGCCGACGGAAACCGATGGCATTTGCCCCTAGAAGGAATTGCTAGATCAGTCATTGGCACCGCCAGGAGTGTAGGAGTACAAGTGCAGGAAGCTGAAGAATAAATCTGTATTTATTGAATCCATCTATACTTTTTATCGTTATCACTATCGTCCCTGACTCTTGTGCTTCAAAATCTACAACAACACATACATATTCCTACTTTGGTTACCACCTAAAATCAGACTAAGTCTTCAAGATTCATTCCTACTATGACTGCATGATAGAATGGGAAACGTGGCAATACCAAATATAATTAGACGTCTACTTGTAGGCACATTGCAGAATATCAGACAAAACACCAGTTGCGGTCACATCTCCGCCAGCTCCGGCTCCTTGGACGACTAGCGGTCGCGTGTAAAAGTCAGTTGTCATGGCAACCATATTATCTGGACCTGCATTGTTGAAAGGATGAGATGCCTCACAAGACAAGAGGCCGACTTCTACCTTCTTCTCTGCGACGATAACTTTGGCAGCATAGTGCAGTCGCCCTCCCGCCGCCTCGACAGCTGCGACCTTTTCTGCCATGCTGGCATCAAAGTTGGGCAATTGCTCCATAAAATCGGGTACACTACAATCCTTCAAGGATTCGGGAACCAAGGATTCAATTTGCATGGCATCCAATTCAATGCCTGTTACACCTGCCAAACGAGCTAGAATGACAGCCTTGCGAGCCACATCCATTCCATTCAAATCGTCTCGGGGATCCGGTTCCGTGTATCCCAGCTCTTTCGCTTGTTTGACAGCTTCGGAGAGTGTTGCCTTGCCACCAGCGAGTTGTCCGAGGACAAACGCCAAGGTTCCACTAAGAATTCCTTCGACCGTGACAATGCTATGAGAAGATGCCTTCAAACCTTGGAGGGTACCCAGTACCGGCAATCCAGCACCAACAGTAGTTTCATGTAGCAATCTACTATTTCCTTCCTTCGATGCCTTCAGCAATGCTTGGTACTTGCTTTCGGGACCGGCAAAGATTCCCTTGTTGGCGGCCACAACGGAAATTCCCTTTTGAAGCCAATCTTGATAATGTTCTTGCACCTGACCCGAAGCTGTGACATCAGCAATCACTGGGATTCCATTGCAACTCTTGCATTCTTCCAACAATTTATCGCGTAAGACCGAGTAATCTATGGAAACATCATCTCCGTTCTCTCCCAGTTTCATGGTTTTGCTTCGGACCTAAAGGTGATAGATGGGGTGATACAAATGTTGGTGAGAAAGGATGACGTTCAAAAAATCTCTAACAGCACAATCATATCCGCATAAGATCAAGTCTGATTATTTGAAAAAGCAGAAAGAAGTCTTCAATGCACTGATGTTTTCTTTGTTCTTACCAATGCATACGGCTTCAGGTCAATCTTCTTCATTGCCTTAAGGAGACATGTTCCGACACCTCCAGTATATCCGACTACAGCCACCACAAGTTTACTAGCCATTTCGATATGTGTATAATTTAGTGGAAGATAAGTTTTCGATATGGTGAATCACAAAAAAGGATAACACAAGTGACCCAGCTTGCTTATTCGTGATAATGATTATGATCAAGAAGATCGTTTGAGGGAGGCGAAATTTTGCATTGTAGATCGACTCAGTGGACTGGGCCAAATCAAACTGTGCAGAACTGACTGACGCACGAAGTTCTGTAGCGTACGGTACAGTAGAGTGTAGATACTGTGTGTGATGGGTTGCGCCGCCCATCAGTCGCATCCGCGTTTTTCGTTTCCACCATCGAGACGTCTCTCTCTCCCACCTCTCTTTTTCTGTGAATCAGACAACAGGAGGCAATAAGACTCCATCTCGCTCATTTTCATTTCACTTTTGACTTCACCATCTGAAGCCTTCACAGGAAGAAGCTTCCACAGCATCATCACCATCTGATATCCAAACCTTCAGCTTTTAATATACTGAATTCATATTATACTCGAACTACAAAATCCAACAGACAAGAGATGTTGATACTGAAGAGAAGAAATGAATGTTTTCTAGCAATATTACTGCTGCATCAGGCAGGAGCCTTTATGGGAGGGCGAATAAAATCACCCTCAAGCACACCATCATCCTTCGACGAGAATCCCTTGTTTGACACACGCACTCATCTTTCCTCGCCTGCTTCAACCTCATCTTGGACGACATCTCCTCATCGTCGAAGAAATATGTCACTGACACGGGTTGCCCTGGACCCCCTTACTGAATCGTCATCATCTCCACAAAGCGAAAACGAAAACGAAAAAGAGGCTAGTGTTATACCGGATTCTGATCAATCATCGCGGAACAAGAGATCAGTAGGACGAAAGCAGAAACCACTTCGCTACAATACTGCCATGGGGGATACTCAGTTCTTGCGCAAACGAACTGACGATTTGCTGCGAACGACTTCAATGGACAACCTCGATGACGATGGCAACATCATCGTGCCCAGTTTAGGGTTGAAAGTCAAGACGAAAACCTTTCACTTTCTGATTGATGCTTGGGCTTTTTCCGGAGAAGTAGATGCTGCCGATCAAGCGCTCACATTGCTCGATCGAATGGAAGAATTGGAAGACATTGACTGTCCTTCCAATGTAAGACCCAACGTTAGAAGCTATACCAAGGCCATCAACGCTGTAGCCAGATCTATGCGACCTGATGCTGGTGAAATTGCTGATGGTCTTCTAGAAAAGATGGATGTCCTTAGCACATCTGGGGCAAATCCCTTGGCCAAGCCTAACGCGTTTACCTACACGGCTGTGATTGAGGCCCATGCCAATAGTGGCGCCACTGGGGCTGCCGAAAAGAGCGAGGAAGTTTTGGATACCATGATTCAAAAGTTTGAAAACGGTGATAAGGATGTCACACCCACCTCACGATCTTTCAATGCTGTTATTAATGCTTACGGAAAGAGCGGAAACCCCGGATCTGCCGGCCAAGCAAAGCATCTCTTTGATCGCATGAGCAATCTGTACAGGTCGGGAGTTCAAGGTTGCAAACCAAACACTTTTGATTACAATAGTCTTATCATCGCTCTAGCCAACTCGGGAGAAGAAGGTTCCGCAGAACTGTCAGCAGAAGTCTTGAAGCGAATGGAAAAGACCTTCAATACGGAGAAGACTGACTGTAGACCAACCACGGTCACATACAATGCTGTGATCAATGCCTTCGCCAAGAGCGGTAACAAGGATTCTGCCCAACGGGCGGAAGAAATTCTTCTCAAGATGGAAAAATTGTACGAGGCGGGAGAAGATGTCCAACCAAACACGCGATCCTTCAACTCGGTAATGAATGCATGGGCCAAGAGCACACAAGACGATGCAGCAGACCATGCTCAAGAGTTGTTTGATTTCATGAATGGATTGTACAAGAAGACCAACAAGTCTGTGAGGCCAGACGTACACAGCTTTTGTACCGTCATCAATGGTGAGTAATTTTGGGGTGACGTTATTGTGATTTCATGTCCTCGATCAGTGAACTCATACCACTTTCATTCCACCCACACTACTCTACTTCTCTTTGTGATTCATCCAACTCTTCACGATCAAATCACAGCCTGGGGACGTAGCCAAAAGGCCGGCAAGGCAGAGCATGCCAACGACATCTTTGAATCAATGATGAAGCAATACAAGAACGGAAACAAGACTCTAAAGCCCAATGTTGTTGTAATCAACGCTGTGATAAACGCCTGTGTCTACACCTATGGAGATTGGGATGAGCAACAACGCTCCATGGAGATTGCGCACAACCAACTCAAGCTACTAGAATCATCTGACTATGGAATCGCCGACCATTTGACCTACGGATCCTTCCTGAAGGTCTGTGCCAACCAAATGCCAGACGGTGACTCTCGGAGGCAAATCTCTGAAGTGATTGTCAAGAAATGCATACGAGACGGCCAATTTGGAAACCTCGTTTTGCAACAGCTACGAACGATGGGGCCACCAGATATGTATCAAGCGTTGGTGGGACGGAACATAGAGGAGGAGATCACCTTGGAGGACCTTCCTTCAAGTTGGTATTCCAATGTTGTGGAAGGAAAGTGGGCCCGTCGAAGGAATTATTAAAATGTATCAGAAGCAAAGCATATGAGCAGTAATAAGTGTATACTGATTGATGCATTTTCTT
>CAKOGP040000258.1:49528-81454 GCA_933822405.4 Cylindrotheca closterium | reverse complement strand
CTACCGTTTGACCCTCCTGCAACATCAAGGCCAACTCGATCTTTGGGAGTTCGGCCTACAGGGGTACTGCTGCACCAAAACATTGCAGTAGGTGGTCGCGTAAGTTAAGGAGGACATACAAATAAAAACATGGGTGAAAGTAATGCTAGGAAGATAGGATGGTGGATGGCTTCAGAATAAGCTGGTGTGCAGATAATATGGAAATACTATTCATGACGACACTCAAAAGTCGTCGGACCTTCAATGATACAAACTTTGAATGGCAACAATAAGTTCGAAGATGAACTATAAAATATAAAAATATACCCTCAATGATACAAACTTTGAATGGCAACAATAAGTTCGAAGATGAACTATAAAATATAAAAATATAAAAATAGCAATGGATGCAAAATAAAACACCAGCCAATCCTGTTTATACTAGTAGTTTCATTGCACTACTATGTTTGCGAAACTTATTTGCAATGCCCACGATGATGGATATTTGTCAGAAGCAGAATGAATCAATCGATGTCATTTCGCATTGTAAAAGTCATGATACTATACTATACATACAGGTAAAAAGTACTGCAGCAGTAGGCTCCATATGTTGCCATGACTGGGCCCATTAAAAGTCCGATCCGTGTCAAACCTAAATCTGGCCATGCTTTTTGCTGACAGCTATCGTCGCGGATGGTCCAATGAAAGGTTAAATCACAGCCTCAAATCGACGAAATACACCAGCAGAGCCAATGTTGACATGAAATGCCAAAAGAAACCATTGCTGGGCAGTCTATACAGCCGGTATTTTGAAATCCCAACGGATGCCTGTGGTTTGTTGTCCATCGTTTGGGTCACAAATCCGTCTTATCGTCCTCAGATAGAGAGGATCCAATGCCGTCATCTCATTACCCATATAAAATGGAAAAGAAGTAGAGGCAAATGATGGTTCCTCTGCTAGTGGATAAGAGTCCCGTTTGCCCATTTGTCTTTTGGGTTTGCCTCATCCAACCAGTGCCTTATATATTGCAAGAAACCCACTTGTGTGTAGTGACAAATTGCACGACAAAGATTCGTTTTTTCATCATGAATTGCTCTGAAGCCATCAGATAAGGATAAGAGTGTTGAGTCATCACGATTTCTTGAAGTGCGATAACCATCTTTTGTGCTTCAAAGTTTGTTCCATTCAAAACGGTGGAACGCATGAATGATCGACTGATGATTTTGCCCTCTGATGGTGGTTTCTCAGGGTACGTGTACTGAAACAGTTGTAGCTCGACTAGTCGTACTTTGACGAGCGCCAGACGACTGACATCAGTTCCATCAATATCTGACTTGTGGCATGATATCTCATCATCATCAGAAATCACAATCATCACAACATTAAATTGAGATTCATTGTTGGGTTGATTCTACTGCACACATCATCCGATCCCTTCTTCTTCTTGTAGCTTACTTGGCTACATCTGCAATGGCATTTTCCAAGGAGCCATCATCCTTTTACGATCTTTCGGCTACAGGATGGGATGGTTCCATCCAATCCACGGAAGACTGCAAGGGCAAGGTTGTCTATGCCACAAATGTTGCCAGTCGTAAGTGATGTTGACCAACCAACAAACTGTCTGACTAACTAACGGTAAAACTAGTGGCTAACGATAATGTAGGACAAATTGTTTTATTTTAAAAAAATATAAAGATTAAGAAGTGAAAAATTGATAATCAACTAGTAGAGCCGCACACCAGGAAGAGATGCCAGCGGTGCTGGATAACCAACATGTATGGTGATGCTCTCCAATACAGTTAAACCACTACCAGTCATGTTCTGGATCTCGAGCTCTCTCTTTCTTGATTGCGTCTTCGATCTTATGTTTCTGTTCGACCATTTCAGTATCCTCGAATTTCGAGGCATAGTCAATAATCCGATCAACTTCGGCTTCATCGTTGACCAGTTCTGCATCAGCCATGCCGTCGGGGGAATCCACGGCAAAGAATGGATTTTTTTGGACTTTCATCATCATGTTCTTCAAGTCCTTGAGCTGTTTCGATAGTTCTTCCTTCTCAGCAGCAGCCTGATGGAACAAGGCATCCAGTTCGCTAGTGGCACCTGGTGACAACGTCTTGTAGGCTTCATACTTTTTGGCATGGATCGATTTCAATCCTTCGACTGTATTCTCAATGTTCAATGTATGATCCAACATGTCATCAATATACTCTAGATGGTCGGCCAGCAAGTGACCATTGTAGTAATCCTCTTTTGGAACTTGTTCTCTGGCAGATGAAGAAAATCGAGCAGAACTTGCGACTATGGCCTTTCGGAGGTTTGGGACTGTTTGCCTGGATAGTGCACGTTGGAATTGTGGAATGGGGGTCATCTTGTTTGGAATATTTGTTTGGCTTTACTACTGTACCTATAATTTGATTTGTGATAATGTCGATAAGAACCATGGTTGAAATAGGGCTTCGCATCGCTCGATGACGCAGATAAGAATGATGGGAAGATACCTTTTGCGAACACATCATTGTGTCCGTTTGTTGACACCAAAAAGTAAAAATCAGAACCAATAATCCCACGATTGAAAGTACAACGGCGAAGTATACACCAATACAAATACAATCTCAAGTCCTTGAAACCTGTCGGTACTGTAGATAATGGTGATTATAAAGACTAAAACGTGATACATTGTAGTAACTGTATTTACGAACAGGTGATTCAAATCTAGAAAGAAGCCATCATGATGTGTCGGCCAACGCTACCGTTCGGATTTTTTCTTCTCGTATCTATGCTATCTCCTAATAATAAAAATAAAAAGGAGACACCATTCTGCAACGCACACACATCTCTCATCCCTTCAAAACTTGGGTGGTCTTGGGGAGCAGTAGTGTGAATCATACAGCCCAGTGAAAATGCGAGCCCCAAATAACCTTTTCACACACTTGTATGCGAGCCCCAAATAACCTTTTCACACACTTGTTTGCGCTCCTGTGCCACAAGAAACCGAACCGTACATCATTTAGTATTGCCAGATCTTGACGGTTTTTTTTCTATTTATACAGTAGTAGTAGTAGCAGTAGCAGCAGCAGTCAAGGTAGCAAAGCGTTGAATTTCTTGTTTGGGATCACATTGGTCCATTGCGTTGTTGACCGCATCATTGCAATTGACCATTTGAATGGTAACACCCTCATTGGCATCGGCCACTTCGATCAAGCGGGTGGCCAATTCTTCCATTCCCGTGAATTCCAAGTTGGTGACCTTTTCCATATCCACCACGACGAATCGTTCGTCATTGGCAGGAGCCTCAGCCTCAGCAGTAGCCGAGGACATTTGTGCATGCAAGTCTCGCACCATATTATCAATGGCAAACATGGAGACAAAGTTGATGGGACCATCGAGTTGCAATACCGAACTCTTGTCGGCATCCAACAAGAATTTTTCGCCATTGGCATCGGTAAAGGAGGTGACGTGTGTTGCTTCATTGGTGAGTGCTGACTCTGGCAAAAGTGCATGGTGTACCGACGGAACCGGCGTGACATTCATCATGGTGCTCGAAAGAGGTGGAAGCATGGTGGTGGATCCTGGAGCCATACTAGCTTGTTGATAGCTGAGTGCCATGGCAGTGGCACATCCGATTCCAATACCTTCGGCCAAGCCCATGGAAACCATACCAGCAACGGTGGTCGCAAATGGAAGGGCATCCATCTTTTGGACCGCGTAACAGTGCTTGAATTCGGCAGGATTGAGCATGCTCATTCCCGTTGTGATGAGCATACCAGAAAGCGCTGGCATGGGGATCATTGCAATGTTGTCACTGAAGAAGACCACACTTCCAAAGACAAATCCAGCTTGTACCAGAGCGGGAAGACGGGTGGCCGCATTCAATCGAAGATTCAGTCCCGATCGGGCAATGACCGAAGTGACAGGCATTCCCATAAAGAGAGCAGATCCCATGTTGGCCAATCCTTGTCCGACCAATTCTTGATCCGGGCTGTACTTGTAGGAAGTCTTTTTCATTTTTTCCAAGGCAGCGCAGGAGAGTAACGATTCGACACTGGTCATGGAGTAAATGAGAAAGGTAGTAGCCGCCAAAGATGGTAGGGAATCCACCGCTGGAAGCAGGGGAAGTCCAAATTGAAAGGCTTCCAGACCACTTGGAATGGCTCCAATGAGCGCCACATCCAGTCCCAGTCCATGAGTCGCCAATGTGGCTCCTCCGACTGCGAGCAGAGCGGAAGGAATCTTTGTGTGAATCTTGGGAAGGAGAAACATGCCGGCCGAAGTACCAAGGGCAAGAGCCGCGGACGATGGGTTAATAGTCGAGACGTGTTCTCCAACAAATTGCAAGACTTCCAATGGATTCAGACCAGCGGGAGTGGCCATGCCCAGAGCCTTGGGGATTTGTCCCGTCAGAATCAAAGTTCCGACACCAGTTGTGAACCCAGCAATCACAGAGACGGGTACGAGCTTGGCCACCACACCAAGTCTTGTGACACCAGAAGCAAGTTGCATTCCTCCGCACGCCAATGTGATGAACGGCAGGGCTTCCATTCCATGTTGTTCCACAGCTCCCACCACAAGCAAGGAAATGGCAGCCGCCGGACCCGTGACCGCCAATGTGGTTCCACCCATGAGACCTCCCGCCACACCCGAGACGGCCGCCGTGACCAATCCCACCTCTGGAGGGACCCCACTGGCCACGGCAATCGCCAACGACAAAGGTACGGCGATGCATCCCACGGTCAATCCGGCCGAAATGTCAGTAAAGAGAGTTTCCGTGGAAAACATTTTGCGCCATTCGGGAATGAGCTTGGGAAGACCAAAGTCTAGAATGTAGGACGACTCTTGTGATTGGACATTGGCTGCATCGTCTTGTTCCTTGTTGTCCTTGTTGGCGACGATGGTCGATGTCGAAAACGAAGAAGGTTTCAAGGTAGACTTGAATCTCGCAAATTTGGATTGCTGCAAAGTGTTGTTGTTGGAATGAAAGAAGCGATCGCGAAAGGAATTATCCTTGGTGACAATCGTTGCCTTTGAGGAAGAAGATCTGACATTATCGCCGTTCCAAGAAGCCAGCGTCCTCGATGATTGATGCTGCAGCTGTGAACGAACGTCGCACAATCGACGGTGTTTCAGACGAACAACTGTTGTTGTTGTTGTGGAGTACATATTATTATATATTGGTGTTATATTGTTGTTGTGCGATGTGTGTGTGATGGGATGTGATGTGATGTGATGTGATGGGATGTGACGTGATGGTATCCGTGTGGAACAGCTGTCTGCGTGATGAATGGCTGCTTGATGTTCGAAAGATCTAATGGCAATAAGAGAAGAAAGAAAGAAAGAATCAACGACGTACGCTTCGTCGTTTGCCACGAATGTTGTGAGTTTGATGTTTTTCTTAGAGTTCCAGAGGTTCGACCTCGAACGTCCTTCTGCCGCAGAGAAGTTTACATAACAACATATTTGAGAGAATGTCAAGCCACTATGATTCGATCGTGTATTTGCGACCTCTTTCACCCCTCTTCGCCATCATTCCACGTGTGTTTTACGTGGTTTGGAGGGTATCTTACGGTAGAACTCCAATAAGATCCAAATTTGATTTCTCCGAAATCTGGGGAAAAGTCCAGAAGCAGCGCGTGGAAGTCGAGCAGAATTGGGCGGAAGCAGTTGCATCTGCTTGAAGAAAAATGTCAGTCGGATTCAGATGTCGTGCTATGACACAAGATTGACACGAGACACTTTTCGGAGGAGCAAAGCCAGACCATGATCTTGAATATATCCGGGGACCAAAAAGGGTAGACAAGATCTTATCTCAACAGGGTTAGTTTCATCCAATGCAGCAACCAGCGCTTTTCAGAATACTGTAGTGGAATATCACAAACGTTAAGATGGATTGTTATCAAACAAAGAACAAACTGCCTAATGACTTATATCGATGCACTCTCGAAAAAAGAAAGTTTGAAGTATCAGCAATACTCTTGGTATTAGTACATGGGTGTGTCATTTTTGTCAAGGTACAAATTTTAAGAATTTTAAAAAAGAAATCTATGGTCAATATTTTCTGGCGAAAAACAAAAAAAGCATTTACTTGGCAAGGGGAAGGATGGCTCCAACATTGCCCATGGCATCGTGGACCATAAGTCCAAGAAGTCCCATTTGTGCGGCACGTCCTTGGTTCAATTCAATGGCTCTCTTCTTGGCCTTCCATTCCGCAGATTGGCTGTCCCAGCCAAAGTCAAGGTATCCATTGCGGAAGTCACCATCGAATTCAGCATCGCCAGTTTGGTCTCTGTTGGCAATCTCCATAAAGATCCAAGAGGCAACCATTTGTCCAACCACCTCGTCGGGAAGGGCCTTCCAGGCGGCCCAACCGGCGGGAACCTCCTCCAATCCAGGCCAGCGGACACCGGCATACGTGACAAGGTATCCAACAACACCCAACATGGCAACGCGGCCGTGCTTGATCTCGGTAGCACGAAGGCGATCGTACTTTTCTTCACTGGCACTGTCCAGGATGTTCAAAGGATCCCAAAGACCAAGGGGAGCTTGGACACCGACTTCACTGGCATAATCCTTGGCTTGAAGGGACGAAGAAGGAGTGCTGGAGTGGGCTCCTTGTTGGGCTGGGGCAAAAGCAGCGGCACTGGCAATGAGGGAGGCAAGGATGGCAGTCTTCATGGTGTGTGTATTATTTGTATTATATTTTATTGGCAATGTATACCGGTATATTTGTGAAAAAGTGGGGATTTGACACCAAGATGTGGTTCAAAGTTGAAGTTGGTGTGCGTTTCTCACGATCTTCCCAGCAAAACTTCAAGATTCCTTTTTGGGACTATGATAGACAATTTTAAATTTGATTGCATGCAGTCGATATAGTCCAGTTTGGACCAAACCGACTGACATGATACGATACGAAAAGATTTTCAGCGCGTGAATATCAATATTCTTTCCTCAGTCCTGAGGATCGATCATAAATATTTTTAGACTCTGAGCGACGTCGTCTGAGAATATATTTCTTCATGTACTGGTTACAAAATAGCTGACGCGCGCGTGCCGCCTTTGGCGATCGCAGAATTGTTGGCTGCCACAATTTGAGAGGTATTCCATCAACCTTTTTTGGCGACAGTACACGCTAGCTTTTGAAAACTACATACACACTACTAGCTAGCATTCAACGTTGTGACAATGGTGTTTCAAGATCCAAATACCATATCAGGCACAAACAGTGCCGAAGATGTCGCAATGGTCCGAAAGACCATTGCCACAATGACAGTCATTGATGATCCTGGCGATCCCGATGTCATGATGCTTCCGGAATTGGGAATGAGCAGCAGCAGCTCCACAGAAATAGATGCAGATACTGAACGTGATGATGAAAGTAGCAACCTGAGAAATACCAATGGTGTCCATACACGAGAGACCATGGACGATGGTGGCAGTGGTGCTGGTGCTGCTGGTGTACTACAAGAAGAACTAGAATTTGAGGAAACGAGGACCCAACATACCCGAAATACCACAGCACACACTCGAGCAGAATCTGCCCATACTCGTGAATCCACTCACAGTCGAGCGACTATGCAAACAAAGGAGACTACACAAACAAAACAAACCACGCAGACACAAGAGACCTATCAGACCTATCATACACAAGGAGACGAGAGCGCGTTTACATTTGAAACCTTTGCTTCACAAGGATGTGAAACCATTGGCGATGCTTCCGTCGAAATGAAGAATGCCCTTATTTACATTCAAGAATCTGTTGGAAAGTGTTTCGGTGTAGATATTTCTTCCGAAGTCCAGGCAACCATTGGAGAAGTCGAGCAGACCACTGCTGAAATTGTCGAAGACCGCAAGGAAATTTGGCATGTTCTCTTGGATCAAGTGGAAGATCAAATGATAGAGCAGTTGGGAGATCACTGGTTGGAACCCGGTGAAGAAGAAATTAAGCGACGCGGACGCGCTGCTGCCAAGGCCTCGGCAGCGCGACGAAAAAAGAAGGGACACCAAAATGCTACTACTGCTACTGCTACGACTACCACTACCACTACTAGAACTAGTACTAGTGTTGGTGGCAAAGGTAGTAATGGTCGATCACGAAGCAAGTCACAAAAGAAACGACGTGATGAGACTCGTGATGATGTCGTTCACGCCCAAAAAGATATCAACAACAAGCGACCTAGTAGAGAACGAGTTAGTCGATCACGAAGCAAGCCCAAACAACGACGCGAGGATCCTACCCGAACGCGAAGTAAGCCACGACAACTTAATGTTGGAGAGATTGTGGATGGTGATCTTCTTGTGGTTGACGATGACGAAGTTGAAAAGAGTATGCTTTCCGAGATTGAAGGAGCTGGCTCGATGGATGGAGTTCCCTCGTATGACTCTCCAGTTGGCGAGCGAAGCGTCCTCTACTTTGCTGCGTAAGGAGATGAGGCAAGTTACCAATTTTCGCAGTCCAATTGTGGCATTCCAGTAATACTTTGATGGAATGAATGAATGAGATGAACCCGCAAGAGGAACTTTCAGCAGTACGCTAAGCGCGCTACCTCCTTTCACGAAAAAAGGGAGCAAGAGACTGTAGGTATGGATCAGTTATTGATTAGATATTCTAGTTTTCAAAAAATATTGTTGCTTTCGTACTATATATCGATTGGATTCCTTTAAAAATGCTTCTTCTTCATCACCAGCCCAACGGCCGGCCAGCACCACCCACCCGCTCTTTCGTGTCGCCATGAACCGATCGTTTGCAAAATCAAAGTGAGCCTCGATCGCCATCGTGTACCTGCCATGGGCTTCGGTGGATCTCCCATTGTACTATCTCAGGAAATTGCAACGAGATTAGTTGCGGCCACCACAATGAGAAGAGTAACTCCTGCAAATTCAGTGCAAAACGAGTTTTGACTCATGAGACTCCCAAAGTTGAGGAGAAGCGAACTTCGCAAGATACAAAATCGGAATCAATAGACAATAAAGCAGCGTTGACATCACTTCACATTTGTTTCTCACCGTGTCATAAAATTCACAAGTCGTGACAATCTTTCATACTACTAAAATAAGTCCTTGCTGATCTTCGGTCCTCACTGATTGACAAAAGGAAAGAATAATGACAAGCACAAACAACGGAAACATGGTCGCTGAAGTCACCGAGCAGCTGCGAGTGTTGGACACGCAAATCTCGGCATTGAGTGACTTGGAGAGTAACACGAATCTTCAGTCATCCATGGTGCCGGATGCTGAAGGCACGACTGATACCAGCTGCAAGTCTACAAAGACCAGTATTACCTATGGGGCTCAGTCCGGCCTCCCACCTCTTCCAATTCCAAGCCTCGAGGAGACTCTCAACAAATTCATCCGTCACTTGGAACCTCTGCAATCAAAGGACGATCATGAGCGTTCTAAACAAACTGTAATGGATTTTTTGCAGAAGGATGGTCCCCGTCTTCAAAAATTGTTGGTCGATTATGACAAGCGCAAACGAGCATCGGGTGAAATTGGATCCTATGTCGAAGAGTTTTGGAATGAGAGTTACCTTGCTCCTGATTCCAGTGTCGTCTTGAACTTGAATCCTTTCTTTGTGTTGGAGGATTCTCCGGATCCCAAGATTGCCAAGGACCCGATTCGTCGAGCCAGTGTCTTGTGCTTTGTGGCCATCAAGATGGTGTCTCAATTACGATTTGAGACCTTGAAACCAGATCAATTTCGTGGCAAGGCCTTGTGCATGGATCAATTCAGGGCACTTTTTGCCACGGCTCGAATCCCCGCCAAGCAAATAACGGATACCATTCAAACATGGCCGGATTCCCGACATGTGGCGGTACTGTGCTGCTCGCAAATATACATCTTTGAAGCCTTGTGGGAAGATGGACATTTGGCAGTCGATGAAGGGGACATTGTCGATATTCTGGGTGCCATTCAGGCCGATGCCAAGGAGGCAGATCCATATCAGACGTCTAAGTCGGCAATTGGATTGTTGACAAGTATGGGAAGGAATCAATGGGCAGATGCTCGAGACAAGATTCGCAAAACATCAAAACGGAACGAAGAAGCTCTAGAGCTGATCGATTCGGCCTTGTTTGTTCTTGTTCTAGATGACTACATTCCCAAGAACAAGCATGATGCGGCAGCGAATATGTTGCACGGATCTTATGATCTGCAGAAACGAGCCATGGATAATACGAATGATCTTACTATTAACTACAATGACACCGAACAATTCCAGGCAGGCTCATGCTCCAATCGTTGGTACGACAAGATGCAAATCATTGTGTGTGGTGATGGTACGGCGGGAATCAACTTTGAACACTCGGCAGTGGATGGCCATACAGCCTTGCGGTTCGTGTCTGACATGTATGCCGAGACGGTCGTCCAATTTGCCAGGTAAGCTCTCAGTCGAGTCGATGCCATTTTCCCTTCAATCCCCTCACATTTTCATATTAGGTCCATTACCAAACAGATTCATTCTTCGGATACGGTTCCTCATGTGGTTCAAGCAAAGGTCCAACGAGCCATGTCGACACTAAATGCCGCAGGAAAACCCTCTTTGGATGTAGCACCAAAGAAAATTGGCTTTGATCTTGGTGATGCTACGACCCGGGAAATATTCTATGCGGAAACGGCACTGGGCGATGAAATTCTTGCCTGTGATATCAGAGTTTTGGAATTCAAGGACTTTGGAAAAGAATTTATTGTCAGCAACAAAATGAGTCCAGACTCATTTGTGCAGCTCTCCATGATGCTTGCGTATTATCGGCTCTACGGGCAATTGGTGTGCACCTATGAGCCTGTCTTGACCAAAACTTTCTATCATGGGCGTACCGAAGCGATGCGTTCAGCGACAATGGAGGCCAAGAACTGTTGCGAGGTAAGTCTTCCATGTGAAACCGTTCTCAATGCTTGCTGGATGGTCGAGGTCTAAACCGATGTCCTATCCGCATCATTCAGATTTTCTGCAATACGTCTAGCAGCTGTGAAGAAAAGGCAGGAGCAATGCGATTGGCCACTCAAGTCCATTCTCAACTCGTGAAAGAATGTGCCCGCGGAAAGGGTGTCGACCGGCACCTATTTGCACTGAAGTGTATCGCAGAGAGAAGGAGAGAGACCATCCCATTCTTTGAATCAGAAGCATGGAAGGTTCTGGGCTATACAATCTTGTCGACTAGTAACTGCGGAAATCCATCTCTTCGCCTCTTTGGCTTTGGACCAGTTGTTCCCGATGGATTTGGCGTAGGCTACATTATCAAAGATCGGTCAATCTACTACTCCATCAGTTCGAAACATCGCCAGACGTCACGATATGCACGCACTTTGGAAGTAACACTCCGTGACATGGCGGCTACGCTTCAGAGTCAATCACAGTCGACGAGTTTGAGTAGTCCTACGAGACGGCTCATGAGGGGACACCGGGCAAATGGAACCTTTGCGATCGTTCGAGCAGTCGGGAGTCCTTCCAATGACGACAACGAAGGGGGTGCAACGACAACAATTGGAGAGATGCAAACTTTAAGATCCAGCAGTGCAACCTTGAGAGACAACTGGGGCGAATTGACACCTCGGTCCTCTCCCAAGGCTTCAAGACAGGATCATGTAGCGCAAATTGATGCCTCTGCAGCACCGTCACTCCCTACAATGTAACAGTCATTACTTGTCTATGAAAAAGAGACATGCAAGAGCGAAGTCCACGATTTGAAGTAACATAATAACTTTTCAAGTGTCAAACGCTCTATCTTCTACTTGCGTAACATGAATAGTGGATCGAATTGCTGGTCATCCTATTGTGTGGAGAAGTGAGAAATTGAATCATATGATGGCACAGATCAATGCGATACATGTCATACCTGTTGTTGGTGTTGCATTGGTTGTTTCAAAGGCTGCTGCATGGGTGCCTGCATCGGCGCTTGCATCGGCGCCTGCATCGGCGCTTGCATCGGCGCTTGCATCGGTTGCATGGGTTGTTGCATCTGCTGCTGACCAAAGGATTGCTGATTGAATAGATGCGGCATGGGAACTTAATGGAGAAAAACAAATTTTAGAGGAAACAGGAAATGCAGCTGCTTACTCCCCATCGTTGCTTACCACCACCTATTTGCTGCTGTTGTTGTTGCTGTTGTTGCTGCTGTTGTTGCTGTTGCATCATTTGAAATTGCATCTTTTTTTTAAACGCAATAAAGTTAGTATGGATTCCAAAACAGATTCAAGACTACCTGGGAGGTCCTTACTTGTTGCTGTTGCTGTTGTTGCCGAGCTTGAAACTGTGGCTGCTGCTGGTTGCTATTGAATTGCTGATATTGTTGATACCGTGGCTACAGGTAATGGGTTAGGGTCGGTGAGATTCCATATGCACGAAGAGAACAAATTACGGACCTGCTGCTGTTGGTTGGCTTGGAATTGCTGCTGAGGCTGCTGAAAGTGTTGCTGCTGTTGGTATTGTTGTTTTGCTGATGATTGCGCATTTTGATATTGCTGTTGTTGCTGAAAAGTTTGCTGCTGATTTGGCTGGTACTGCTGTTGCTGAGGTTGCTGCTGTGTCGGTTTCTGTTGTTGTTGTTGGAAGAATGGTTGCGATGTTTGCTGTTGAAGCTGCATCGGTTTCATAAACTGAGTTGTGGCCTGGTGCACGGGCATCTTCGGCTGTTGCGCCCTTGCTGTCTTACTGGCAGGCTTTCGTCGCGGCGCACGCTTCGCAGCACCCTCAGCAGCAGTGCTACTCTTTCGCTTCTTCGTAGCTTGGGCAGTTGGAGTTGTCTTCTGTTGTTGGGGATCCGCTTTCTTACTTGCTATTGTTTCAGCATTTGCTGAGGGCTTTCGGCTCACGCTTGGTCGCTTCAGAGGAGGCACTTTCATTGAAAACTTATAACCAAGTGCCATAGTCTCTTTGTTTCTATGGAGCGGATCGGGTTCCGTTGGTTTCACTGTGCAAATACAAATGCATCACGTTAGTACCCGAAAAGGTGTTTCAATATCGCAACCAGAATGCAAGAGTAACTTACTGTGAGAGATGCTACTAGAAGGTGCGGTTTCGGCCAGACTTGTGGTCGTCGCGGCAGCGGATAACGGTGCTGCCAAGCATCGCAGATCTGTATTCCGAACCAAGGACGCCGCTTGACGTCCTGGTGCTGAGTGAATTTCGGATAAATTTCTTTGCAAAACGTTGGATATTGCAGCCTTGGGCAAGATCGTTTTTGGTTGCGGAGAAGGTACGTGGAGTACAAGTTTCCAACCTGTGATACAATGAAAATCAATTAGAACAGCAAGACAAAAGGTCAAATTGCATACTAACGTACCTGGTTCAGCCCACGATGCAGTGGGTGGGGCTGTTGGAGTATTTCCAAAGCTTTCTAGAGGGTGCATTGCCACAAGCAGCTTCCGCTCAGCTTCCAAAGCCTCTTCCTCCACATCAAGCTTCGTAGTCTTCGTTCCAGCATCAGCTTCTGAAATTCTTTTCTCGACTTTCTCTCGGAGATCTGGCAAATAATAGTTGACAGGCGGCCGCAGTACGATTTGTTGGCGGCGCCGGTGCATTTTGTAGTACAAGCTACTTCGAAGTGCACTCGGGAGTCCTGGAAGATTCTGAATCCACATATCTTTCCTACTTCCAGCACGCTTTAAAGACAGTTGTTCTCTTCGTCTATCTGCTGTGATTTTTAGCGCCGAGATGATATCTGTAACTCTCGTGGATACGCGATTCGCCTCCTCTGTTTCTTTGACCGTTTTCCCACGTGCGCTACCCTGATCCTGAAGTGCAGCCTTTTTCTTCTTCAAGAGCATTGCAGTGGTTGTGATCGCACGCTTTGCTTGTGCAACTTCTTGAGATTGCTGTTGAATTAGAGCTTTGATTTCAGCCAGCTTGCTTCTTCCCACTTTTTCTCGATTCATGGCATGCTCGACAGCTTGTTTGAACCTTCTGTCGTTAGTAATAAGTTGTTCGCTCTGTTTATGAGAAGTCGTTGGAAGAGGCTTGCCATCTGCAATCGTTATGCTATGTGAGGGTTTGAATGCTGCACAGTACAAAAAAAGATAAGGTGAAACTCACTTGGTCCAAAGAACGGTGCAATCTTCGCACGAAAAGATTGGTACTGCAATTTCTTTTCTTCGGCATCCTTGATTGCATGCTGCACTTTCGGTGTGATTTCCATATCCTGCTTTTCCAATTTGGCAAGGCTAAATTCTAGCTCCTTTCCTTTGTTCGAACTTTCTTTCAGATCCTGTTGCAGTTTACCGACTTCGGCGAGTTCCCTTTCTGTGACGGCTAGTTTTCGCTGTTGAATCGCACTCTCGTCACTTGTCCGTAAATCAATCATGACGCATCGAATATGACCCCCAGCATTGGTGACATTGTCACCCCAATCAAACTCTTTGGCAAAGCAAAATTCAGGGATTTCACCGCAGATAAGAGACTCAAGAAGATCTCTGGCCTTGACACCCCAAGGTATGAAATGCTTTTGATCGATTGAAGGATTGGACTCGCTTTTACTCCTACTCTTGCGATTATCACTCTTATCAATCACTTGATAGACCCATATCCCTTCATTGTGAATTTCACAAGCCATTTGCTTCGACGCCTGGTTCAGCGCAACCTTACGATGCTTGTGCCTCAATGCGGCACCCGACTTCTCGTTACCAGAGTCATGGAACCAATCACCACACGTCCGAATTGGAGAAGGAGGTCTCGGTTCACCTTTCTTTTCATGAGCTGGGGTTAACTTCGGTGGCGAACTTGGAGCGGCTTCAGCATCATCTCCTTTCTCCAGTGCCTTTATAGCCTGGGTGATCCCTTGCTTTTTTCTGGTCATTTGATGCCGATGACGCTTGAGATAGTGCTTCTGAAGACTTGTATAGCCTACAAGGATTTGGCTGAGAATTTTCTTTCCACTCTGGTCAATGTCACCCTTCTTCTTCTCGTACATTGCCTTGATTCTTTCGACTTCGCGCTGGAACTCCTCGTCGCATTTCCTCTTCATGTCAGCTGCTTTGACATTGATCATTTTGAGTTTTTGAATATCATCCTCCTGTTTCCGACGCAATTGCTGCAATTGCTGGTGATAATTCGCCTTGGCAATATGGTCTGGGATGCGTTGCTGAATCTTCTGTTGTTGCCAACTGGTCGCTAGCTTCGTTTGCTCGTCCTTGTGCCGTTGGCTGAGTTGAGTTTCTTTTCTTCGAATGCTCTGGGCAATGGGATTGATCTTTTGAGTGTACTTCACTCGCAAGTGCTGCACTTCGCGACGTTCATCCATTTGCGCCTTCTCCAAATGTTTCTCCACGCTACGCTGAGTTGAACTCTTTTTGGCTTCTTTCTGGTCCTCGATGATTCTTCCAATCTGATTCTCGATAGCTTTGTCTTCAACGTCAAGTTGCGTTAACTCTTCCTTCAGCTTTTCTTTCTTCTTTTCCTTTTGGGAATTGCAATAGTCTTCGTCTTGATCTTCGTGTGGTTCCTGAAAGAAGTCAAGCGAATCTTGAAATTGTTCCTCCACAAGCGCTGCGATATCCTGTTCTGACATAGAGCCTAAATCGTTCTCGATCCACTTGAAAGTCTCGTCCACGCCATCGACAAGCGCCGGTGGGTCATTCGATGCTTCCGTGGAGTCACTGTCATCTTCTTGCTTCTTGACAGACACCACGCTGATAGTGATGGGCTTTTGCTTTTTACTACCCTTCTTCTTCGTCTTTGCCGCAGGTTTGGGTGTAGTTGTGCTTCCATCCTTCTTGAAGAATCGAAAGGGATCTTCCCCCTCGTCGTCGTCACTCTCTACTTCGACGGCCCATTGTTCCGGAAGGTAAAAAGGCTTGAGTTGTTTTGGTGGGATCTTTTGCACTGATGCTTCTTTTTTGGTAGTGGCGGTAGCTTTGATATTGGATGTCTTGATTCCTTCGTCGTCCGGTTTGTCCACGTCCATGCTGTCACTTTTGGCATCTTTCGAGTTGGCGGTTGCTGTTAGTTTTCGTGCGGTAGCCTCACCACTCTCCGAAGCAGCGCTTGTTGCCTCTTGTTTCGGTACTGCTTTTGCAGCAGTAGCTGCAGTAGCAGGTACAGTGACGGGCTTGGGGGGTGCAGCTTGAGCAGTCGGTGGTGTGGCAACTGCAATTTTCTGCTGCGTGACAAAAATGTCTTTCTCTTTTGGTTTTACTGGAGAAGTGATGGCATCCACTTCCATTGGTGATGAAGAACCATCCTTAGGAGGATCCTCCTTTTTCGTTGTCGGAACATTGGTTTTGGCATGAGGGCTACTATGCAGCAGAGTCGCAGGAGCAGCTGGTTGCGGTGGACGATCAATTTCCATCTTATCCATCTCTTCTTCTTGCTTGGATTTAACTGCAGTAGTAGGAGGAGGAGGAGTCAGTGTAGAGGTTTTGGCTTTTTCTTGGGGCGCCATTGTCGGCTTGGTTTCTTTTGATTTGGAAACTAATGCGGCGGCTGTTTCTTTGGTAGTGGGCTCAGATGAGGGCGGTTCCTTGGCTACCACTACTGCTGCAGCAGTAGTTTTTGCAACTTCTGTCTTGGCGGCAGGCGTCGGATCAGCAGAAGGCGTCTCCTTGGCCACAGTTTCCATTTTTGACAATGCAGCAGCAGGAGGAGTTGCAACAGTTGGTGGTGCCTTGGTGGAAGAAGTGGCAATCTCGTCATCCTTGGTGGTTGTGGAACCGCCTGCTCCTTTGGAAACTTCCGAGGGCTTGGTACCAGCTTGCGTCTTGACAGTAGCCAATTTTTCTTCTTCTTTTGGTTCGTCCTTCTTTATCACAGGAGCCTTATTGGTAGCAACGGACGTTGCTTTTTCAATGGGCTTCTCTTCCGCTGAAAGGGCTGGTTTAGGAGCATCCTTTTTGGTAGGCTCAATGGTCTTATTACTATCATTATCAGGTTCTGGAGTGGTGGTAGCCTTGGTGTCTTCCTTCATATTATCAGTCGAAGCTTTTGCAGTGGCAGAAGTTTCTTTCACTTCAGATTTTTGTTCCTCCTCGTTGTTATCGGAAGCAGCCGATGGTTGCTTTTTATCTTTTGGTTTATCCGCGACTGTTGCTTTGGGTTGAGTAATAGTTTCAGGTCGCTTCTTTTTTGCAGGAGAAGAAGAATCCGTGACAGAAGGTTCCTCCTTGACACTACCCGCTGCTGTTTTAGATTGTTGTTCTGATACAGCGTCACCAGCCTTGCTATTCTTTTCATCTTTCTTGTCAGAATTCGACGATGCCTCTTCCATAATATCTTTCTTATTATTATTGACCAACTGTGGTATCAGTTTGGACAACGGTAGTTCATCTTCTTCATCAAAGGAGTCGTCTTCACTCTCATTGTCGCTCTCACTGCTGGCAATAGGCTTCCGTTTGGGTCTCTTACCCCTTCGTGGCATTGTCACTGGAGCAAACTGGCAGCAGTATAGAGTATATTCAGTATGCTTGCACTTCAATTCTTCAGCAGTAATATTTTGCTGCAATGATGCGATCAAGTGAGAAAAGGGTCTATTTCTGTTTCTTTGAGGTACTTCGATAGTTGTATGTTTTGTACTTCCTTCAGATCAGGAGCACATTGAACATGATCCTTCACGTGGTGCGTGATCACGAATATGTTTTTAGGTACTTTGATAGTTGTGGAAGCTCTGACTGAGCATACCGGTTGGCAGCAATACACCGAATGGTGTGGTAGGATGATACTGTATGATTATTAACATCAATTAACCTCATTATTCTATCGATACAAAGCCATCAAGGCGCATAAGTATCTTGTATACAATTATCTCTTGGATTCCTCGCAATATCATATGTTTGTACAGTATTAGTTGCCATGACTTTCTTGTATGGAGTGAGAGGAGGAGGAGGAAGGGCCAAGTGAATTGACTTTGTTCGTTCCTCTTTTCTCTCTCTTGTGAGTTCTTTCATCCCTCTGTGCGAGCGCCGCCTTGAAGGAAGCTGCCCGTTCCAAAGGTTTTTGTAAACGTTGTTTCGCTAGGAGCGCTGAAGTGATCTTCAAATGTTCTTTGGCAGGAGCAGAGCATTGAGTAAGCAAATTCCGAATGAATCAAATCATTGATTCATTGAATCATTCATCAATCATGCTGCAGGTGCAAGTCGCTTGTTCGTTGGAAAGAACAAATGAGAGGTATTTTCAAAGTAACCTTCGAAATGTTCCATGTTCTCTTTGCAGTCCACCAAGAACATGAGAGTGGAGAGCAAATGTTGGAAACACTTGTCAGCCTTGTCTCCGCAATGATTCTCTTGATAAAGCAATCCCAAATTGTTGACAATTGCCATGCAAAAGTAGGGAGAAGCTCCCACAGTTTCTTCGTGGTAAATGTTGTACGCAAGTCTGTACAATTTGATGGACTTGCGGACAAAAATGACATTGCTCAGATCTTCTTGAAGCAACTGATCGCCAGCCAGTTGATAGGCCAAGGCGGCGTTAAAGACCAAAACTACCGACATGAAGACGTGGGATTCAAAGGTTGTGGCAGGCAAATCGCTGCTCTGGACTTGCATGGCCGTGTTGTACAAAAAGGCTTTGGAACCATCTGTCAGGTGACAGGTTTCTTGTTCGCTTTCGCTTTCCTTCTCAACATCCTTGTTCTTTTGGCCCAATTGCAATCGTGCTGCGCGGCTTCGTTCCATGCATTCGTCAAAGCTGACGGCTGCCAGTTTGTTTGAGGATTGCGTTGCCTGGTTCTTGGTCATGGTGGCTCGGGCCAACGTCAAGGCCCGGGCAAAGGTAGAAATCGCAGGCTCAAAGTCTCCCTTTTCGAGCAGTGCCACGGCTCTGTTGTTGGTCTCTACAAGCATTTCTAGTTCTTCTTCCATTTGAGAGTCCATTTCAGTACTAGTAGTAGTGTTTGTGGTTGTATTTGATGCTGCTGCTCTTCTTGTTCTAGTGGTGGTTGTTTCGTGTGATGATGAGCTCATTCTGTATTTGTATTTTTATTTGTATTGCTTTTTGTTTGGGATTCTGGTTTGAGGAAGCGGAAAAGAAAATCAGGTGTCGAACAGCGGGGAGCGCGAGAGCGAGAAAATGATACTCGTTTCGATCGTGGTTTGAGTTCTGTTTATCAACTGGCATGATGATGAATGACTTGTTATAATTGTTTTCCATTTCTTTAACAACAGAGAAACTTCTCCATCAGATTTACAATTATGTCAAGTCGAAGGCGAATTCTAGGTGTGATATTCTCTTACTTAAAGGTACCAGAAATCATTCCATTGGTTCCCCAACGTCATTCCCTTGAGACATAGGCCAAATCGGAAAATCTTATGGACAAGCAGTTCTCATTGGGAAACCTGCCTGCCTGCTTTTTTCAGTTTGCGAACCGCTGTCAGAGAAATAACAGTTGTTTGTGGTACACGTACCGGTACCTAAAAAAGCGAAATCAGTATCTATGCATCGGGAAATTCTCGCGTGCGGTTTCTACTGGTTTCTGCGTTCAGATTCTCGTGGGTTTCTACATCCCTGGTGGTGGTAAGATTCGAAAACTACACGACACGTGATTATAGGTATTTTTTTATTAAATATGACAGATGTCACCCCTTTGATTCTTTTGCCGTTTTTTGGGTGGCAGTGTTCCCGTACGCCAGATAAAATCTTGCATGCTGATCAACTTCTTCCTTTGGTATTTATCGTATATTACTGGTAGCGGTATTCACACCACAAGAGGTCCCGGTACAAACAATCCGAACTAATGTGGGTACAGTATGGGTCCAAAGAATCCTGATTGCTTGTTCTGCGTCGCTTCTTTCACACAATTTCGTTTCATGACTTTACCAGTACCAGCAAGTACTGGTACCAATTTCGTCTTTTGTTACTGGCTTGGTCCATGTGGCATGCAGTGATACAACTTCATATATTCTCAAACAATTTGGACAATACCGGTAGTACAAACTCCCTACCTGGTACCGAATCCGAACACCAAGGGTATTGATACGAACAAAGAATCTAAATTGATTTGTTCTTCCACAACATGTCGTATCAACTTTACATTTTCGTCGTTGTAAATTGCTACTAATTGTACTACTTCTCTGGCGGCTTTTGAAAAACTTCTACTGATCATCTGCAGTAGTTTGGAAAGTATTACAAACACCCTACCATCGTTTCAGAACACCAAGGCCATATTGGTCCCAAAGACTCTTGGTTTGCTTGTTCTGTATGTCTTCTTTCCAAACACACACGCACACAAGTTCGTCTTCCCTTGTGTTCCACAATTTCATCTTACTCCGAGTCCAGGAATATACAGTATATGGTGTACTCGTACTACTTCCATCCATGCCAATCAGTTAAATTTCAAAAGTACAAATTTGCTCCCTACCGTATCCGAATCCGAATCCGAATATACAAAGGGTATTCGTAGTTACAACAAAATGAATCTTGCTTTGCTTGTTCTGTGTGCCTTCTTTCCACGATTTCGATCTTGCTTCTTTCACAATTAATTTGGTCTTGTGAGTACGAACTCAGTCCATGATGAATACCTGGTATGTTCTGGATTACGTCTCTGCTGATTGCTTATATATATGTGTGCATTCATTCTGCCTCTTCTTCTTCTTCTTCTTTCCACTGGTCTTGAAAGATTCGCATCATGTCCGGTTGGACGTAGTTGCAAAATGGAGGTTTCGATAGAATTAGCAATTCTTCAGGACTCAATTTGCGAGATCGAATCCGGTGATTGATGTCCAGTCTTGTGGACAATTCATTCCCAAAGGCAATCAGAAACTCCACACTTAGACAAGAAGCCTGGTAGTCTCCCCAGGCCCAGGCTTTCTGTGATAAATAAGCTTCAAAGGCTTTGGTAATGGCAAGTGCGTTGGGACTGGTTTGTCCAATGCAAGCCACTGCCTTGAGCATTTGGTCATCGTCCAAGGGAGTGTACTGGGCCAGTTTGTCCCATGCTTCATCCTTGGCGTCTTCTTGTTGTTTCATGGAATCCTCGTACAACGATCGATCGCAAAAGGCATAGGTACCCTCGTCCAGTTTGGCCAGTAGCATGGCCGCAAATGGACTACTGCCACTAGTTGGTGGTGATTCGGCTCCTGCTTTTGGATCGTTGGGACTTCGCAGTACCTTGTAGATATCCGCCTTGACGGACGGAGTGAACATGGGAGCATCATTTTGTCGGCCAATGTGTTCTTCGGATCGGACATTCGGGTCGACTCGAAAGGGAAAGATGATGGTTTGCATGTATTCATCTGTATCGTTGTTCATGTACTCTAAAATAATGGGAGCCACACTAGTGTCGTCGTCGTACTCTTCATCTTCGTCGTCAATTTCTTGTACTTTGATTGTACTAGTATTTGGTACTACTACCCCTGCTTGTGGTACATCATTCGTTGTCGAGACATATTCAAGTGGTGGAGTCAGTTGTGGAAAGGTTGGTGCTGGGGCGGAGACTGGAGCAGGTGGGACTTCCGTCTGATAGTTGACTTCGGATAGATCCCTTTCTTGATCCGATGCTCCCTTTGGTTGGATCCGTTTCTCTTTTGCGCGTCTGATTGTACTGCCTTGAGAAGGTGGTGGTGAAGTTGTTGCCGCTTCTTGATCCGATGCTCCCATTGGTTTGATTCGCTTCGCTTTTGGGAGTATGGCTTGGTTCTCTTGAGGAGGTAGTCCAGTTCTTGTCCTTTCTTGATCCGATGCGCCCTTTGGTTGGATGACTCGTTTCTCTTTGGCACGAGGGATTGTATTCTCTTGAGCAGGAAGCGGTGGTGTAGGTGGTGCCATTTCTGGAACCACACCAAAAATAGGCAGGAACCCAGTGCCAGAGGCCGGTTGTCGACTTGTTGGAGTTTTAGGAGTAGGTGTCGCCACATCCGTCCAATTGTCTGCGCCTGTTGAATGACGCAATGGAGAATTTGGGCGAATTGACTGCTGTGATTTCCGCTGCTGCTGCTGCCAATGTGATTGTTGCTGTGGTCGCAATAGTGGCTCTGGTTGTTGCGGTGCAATGGGGGTATCCACTTTGAACACACTGCCAGTTCCAGACTGTCTAGCACTCGTCGTTGGAGTCTTGGAAGTAGGTGTCGCAATGTCCGTCCAACTAGAATCTGCGGCTCTTGAATGACTCAATGGAGAATTGGGCTGAATTGACTGCTGTTGTTGTTGTTGTTGTTGTTGTTGCTGTTGTTGTGATCGTGGTTGTTGCGGTGCGATAGGAGCGTCCACTTTGAATACACTACCAGCAGTTGTAGTTGTAATTGGCCGTCTTCTTGCAACATCTGCATCTTGTGAATGACTGAATGGAGAGTTTGGACGACTTGACTGTTGTGATTGCTGAGGTTGCTGCGGTAGAATGGGATTATCCTGCTGCGGTTGTTGCTGCGTAGGCGCAATGGGAGTATCCTCCTTTGGCATATCCTCCTTTGGCAAAGCTTGAGTTGTCTTTTCAGGTGACGCTGATGTCTTGACCTTGGCAAACCAATAAGGAGAATTAGACCCGTCACTATCTCCACCACTGCTGTCGACATTGTTATTCAACCTTGTGGTTGATGATGACCTTCTTATTCTCCTTGAGGCGCCACCACAAGTTCGGAAGCTTGTTGACCCTGTAAAAGACGCCACCTGAAGTGTGGCTGATCGTTGTCTCGTGGCAGTGCCCTCAGCAAATTGGCGCCCCATTTTTGCTGGGACTCCCGTATTAGCAACATGGTGTGCATATGGTGAACATAATGCTGGCGTTCCAAATCCTTCCACCACCGAGTTTGATGTTGCCATAATGAGACTTAGCAGCATCAAAACCGGTATGATGACGAGACATGGTTGAAGGATGATTCCCCAAATATTGTTCGGATTGCTGCAACGCCTTCGTTTGTACATCATCCCTTATCCCCTTTTACTTATTGTATGATAGTACACAACCTATATCTTTGCAAATAGACTTGTTTGAATGCTGCGGTAAACGACAGCGATGAGGATGATTGATTGATGTTACAGTATTTAATTTGAAGATGATGGGAGAAGATGATGCGTTGGATCAGAACTCGAAAGGAATCTGGAATTTCCATGTCGGATTTGGTGATCAGAATACTTCACTTCTTGCCGTACGGTATTGTGGCTCATTTTTTATATTCTTGTAGCACATTGTATTTCGATAGTCTATTCTCTATTCTGACGGATGATTGATTCTAATTGGTGGAGACAGGCACGACCGGTGTGTTTTTTGAATCATCATCATCCAATACAGTACCGAGTGACGTTGGAATGAATCAATCTGAAGTCAAAGTCTGCCTGCTTCTGCGGTGTCTGTTGATGATACGCCCATCAACCTCTCTTGTTATCTCTCTCTCTTGGATACGATACATGCAATTCATACTTCTGCCACCCAGAGATCACCGGTAGTCTATCTAAAGGATACCCAATACGCCAAATACGTCAACGATAACAGCTGTATCCTATAAGATGACACAAGCTTCGCGATGCGCTGTCCTCCTGTCACTGTTCTTGCTCTGTGAAAGAGTGGTTCATTCCTTCGCTCCTATTGCCATTATTTCGACATCTACTATTACAAATGCCAAATCTGCACTCTTGGCCACCAAAACTACGACCCGATTGTTTTCCGGAATGATGGGTGGAGGGAATAGTGGATACGGCAACAGTGGATACGGCAACAACATGAACAACAACCAAAGGTACGTGTACGTTGAAAGAGATGAGATGAGATGAGATGAAGATTGATGATGTCAGATAGGCGATTCATTCATTCGAAAGAGCCTATTGTCAATTGGTATTATTATTATTATTGTTATCAGTACCTCAACATATTCTATTACTCTTTGGACCCACCTTGGCTTCTTTCATGCGACTCTTTGTCTTGTGTTTCCTAAACCTTCATTCAATCTCATCTGATGATATCTCGCTGTATACAAACCATGTCTGTCATGTTTCCTCTGATCACCCCACATTTCCTAAATCAACAACACAACAGAAGAGAAGAAATTGTCGCCTTTCAAGTCACTACTGTCTTTGATCAAGAAGAATTATTGGCAAGAGAACGAGATCAGCCCATGTTTACTTCTGCCGTCCGTCGTGATATCTATCGGATTCTGAAATCTCCGTACAATCCATCCTTGGGAGGCGAGGATAATGGCCGCCAAATCTTTGGTTCTGTCTTGCTGGCCAAGAGTTCGGATGGGGCCGGTCCCAATGCGGCGTGGGATACCTTTGCCTTTGCCGCCAAGGGTGCCAATCCATCCGGATTTACTATTTTGGACGACGAACAAATGCTCGAAGCCATTTCCAGTATTGGCAAGATTACTCCTGTAGCCTTGGCCATTACACAAGCCTTCGAAGCCTATCTAGCGCAGTTGGTCCAATTGTACTGGGCAGAGCCAGAGGCTTCCCAACTATCGATCGAATTTCTGGTTGCCTTTGGGAATGAAATGACCCCACGCTTGGATATCAACAATCGGATACGATCCACTCGGTTGGTACCCCAAGAGATTGAAATCCTTTGTCAACAACCCTTTGCCAACTTTGTCGATAATGAGTCTCTAGAAACCTTCCAAGGAGAAACCATGAGAGGTATGAATATGGATGCTATCCGATCCGCCCCGCCACCCGAAATAATACCATTGGCTGGAAATTATGGCAACTCGGATCTTGGCATGAATACCCGGCCGAACACAGGTCCCGCCTACAACCCTAGCACCAACAACAACAATGGCAACATTAACAATGGTAATACTTATGGCGGAAACAATGGTTACAACAGGAACCCTTACGGAAGCAACGATCCTTACGGACAACCACCACCACCGCAACAGCAGCCGCCGCTACAGAACAGTCCTTACGGTGTTCCGCCTCCACCACCACAACAGCAGCAGCCGCGACAGAACAGTCCCTACGGTGTTCCGCCACCACCCCCGCAGCAGCAGCAGCCGCTCAAAAATGGTCCTTACGGTGTGCCACCACCGCAACAGCAGCAGCCGCGGCAGAACAGTCCATACGGTGTGCCGCCGCCACCACCGCAACAGCAGCAGCCGAGACAGAACCCTCCACCCATGCAACAGCCTGGGCCATATAGCAATCCAAACAACAACAATATGGACTTTAATAACCGACCAAATGACCCTAATGGCTACAATAATAATCCACCTCCACCAAGTGGTGGTCGCAGCTATGGAAGCAGAGGAAACACTTACTCTGGTAGTACCGACGATAGTCGGAACGTTGGTCGCAACAACAATGGTCAAGTGTATGGAAATAACATGCCAGATCAGGGTCGGCCCCTTCAAGGTAATACCGACGGCTACAATTACAACAGCAACACTAATAATGATGGATTTCGATCGAATTCCAAGTTACGTGGTTACGACAACAGGAATCCGAATGGCAATGATATGATGAATAATAATGGCCCTCCTTATGGAAACGGTCCTAACAATGGTCCTAACAACGGAAGCTATGGCAATCCCAATGACAACAATAGCGGCGCTCGATATGCCAACAACAGTCCATATGCCAACAACAACAACAACAATAATAACAACCAAAGTCCTCCATATGGAGACAACCGTGGGCCGCCACCCCCACCACCAGGACCACCACAATCGGCCCCACCCAATAATTTCGGTAACAATATGAATCTCAATGGAGGAACCAACAATAATAACAACAATGGGAACAATCGGGGTGGTGGCTTGAATAGCTATGGCAATGGCTTGTACGAGGATGTCCGAAGAGGGTCCAAACGAGACAATGCCTTGTGGGATGACAATCCTCGGGGCAACAACAATAACGCTGGGGACAAGGGGTGGTATGAAAACTTCTAAGTTGACAATCTTTAGTTTTTGTTTAGTATCCTGTTGCTATAACTGTATAGAGAAGGTGTGTATACAAGTATACCTAGCACTAATATTATTCTGTTGTCAGGGAGAGCACACTGTCAATTGAACATCAAACTGAAAACATGAAACAAATGGAAGAGTCTGGATCGGTACGTACGTCGTCAGGCAACTAAGATTTCCAACGGTATTTTGGTTCAAATGCAGAATACTTTGCATTTGCAGAGTACCTTCTATACCGGTACTGTAGTATATATAACAGGGTATTGTTCACTAGCTGCAGATTCATTCCTTCCATTTACTGCAAAAACGATGTCTTCCATTTCGCTCCTCCCTGTTTTCTTGATTGTATTCTTATTGCTCATTGGAGATGACCTGAAGGTTGTTGGTGGATTTCAACACGAAGCGTCATCGAAAACGATGCTGAAGCAAGAATCGTCCAGCTTTCTTGACACAAGAAGATGGACGCAAAGCAATGATATCCAAGAACAAGAATCCACCTCAGCCAGCACTGGTGGTTTTGGCTTTCAAGCTATGACTCCGAAACCTATAATTCCCTCTACGGTCCAAGAAAATAGCGACGAGGAAGTCGAAGCACGACTACAGGACGAGCCCATGTTTACGGCATCGACAAGACGTGACCTGTATAACATTATGCGCAATCCCTTCAAGCCACATATTGGTGCACCAGCTCCCTTGTCGTGGTGGGGCTCTACCGAAGATGGTGGTGATGAAGATCATGCGGTTGAATACGAAGAGAGTAGTCAATTTGGTGGTATCTTGTTGGGCAAAAGGTCGTCATCATCATCCTCCGAGGTCACCACCTCGAACGATATTTTCTTTTGGGATACCTACGCCTTTACAGATCGCATGACCTATGACCCATCCACCTGTGAAGGGTTTACAGTTTTGGATGACAATCAAGTCCTTTCGGCGATTGCTATTTTAGGTTCGAGTAGTACCGCCCATTCAATAGCGCTTACCAAGGCCTTTGAAGCATGGTTGGCAGAATTGGCAGCCTCTCATTGGGGGGATTTGGAAGCCTCTCGGCTATCCGTAGAGTTCTTGGTTGCCTTTGGAAATGAACTGACGGAACGACTTGGTATCAATCATCGAATCTTGTCGACGTCGTTGACCCATGATGAAATGGAAATCCTATCGGAACCTCCTTTCAGATCGCATGTTCTACCAGAGTTGTTGGAAGACTTTCAAACTTCCGACATTGAAGTGGACGAAGAACAAGCAGAAGCCGCTGCTTCGACATTGTGGTGGGACCAAGACGAAAATTCTCCAGAGTATTGAGAATAGTGAGGGGTGGAAGGAATTCTGGAGGGAAAGCTACAGTTGGATCAAACTGTCGGAGTAATGTATCGTTTCTCAAATGGGGAAATGGGGATGCACTGAATGTAATGTTATTGTTGCGTCTCCTGGTGTCTTGTCGTTTCAGTGCTGACTGACGATGACATGCTCGGTAGTTATTGGTTCTGTTGTTGAAAATGTACCAATCAGAACCACAACGCAAGAAAACATAGTCCAGCTCCGTGTACCTGATCTTTCTGAATCAACTGGGACACCATAAAATACTGCAATACCATGCCAGGAAAGTAGATCCGTTTGGTGGAAGTTGGACTCTGGAATTTTATTTCGATTGTTGGATCGTTGGCTTTTGATGTCACGATTATTGGGGGAATGAGATTACAGAATATTCATAGTCTTTTGTTTGGAATCTTGTCGCTCGATGCCATTGCTGGCTGTTGTGCTAAAATCAGACATCACACGAGAATCAACAATTTCAAAAAGAGTAGAGAAATCAAGATGCTTTCATAGCTACTAGTTTATAGTATGTCTTTTGGTTAATGTTCGTTTTGGTGTAATTTTTGCTTTGATTTTAGTGGAAATGACCATTATTGTGTTCAGAAAGTGCTTTTGTTTACCATCCAATTGCTTCCTTATATGATGCCAAGACTGAATGAATCAAGACAGTACCAATCCAAAAAAGGAACCTACACTTGCAAGCACCATGACCAATTTCCTGTAGTTTCTTGTTTCCACAAGGCCACCACCAATATGGTCATATTCTCATCCAATGCATAAGCGTTGGAATACAGAGCATGCATCCTCGTCCAAATTGAGTGAATGAATCGGCGTTCTTTTTCAGTTTCAGCACGAATGGCTTCGACACAGCCCTCCATGTCTTCCACGACGACAGTATCACTCCAACGCTGCAACGAAGCGATCATCCAGCGTTGCATGGCCATTTGAAAAAAAAATCGGCAGTTTCAAAAGCCCAGTTGGCGAGTAACTAGTAGTCTATGGGGTCGTTTTGCCATTGGCATAGTTCCATCCGTGGGTAAATTGTCAAGAAGCGCAAGCAATAGATCTCGACGGGGCTTTACATCAGACCACAGTATTTGAAATGGAGTCATGTCGAACTTGCCTGCAACTGAAAGGATGCACACTTTAGGGTGCTGTCGATGCATTGACATAGATGTTGTCCTGATGAGTGATGGTGGATGAGCGATAGCACAACTTATGGACGGGACGCCCACCGAAGCGACGAATCAAACCCTCGATAATCTCGTCATCATCCATTGCATCACAGTACTTTTGTAGTAGAGTGCACCGAGAAAAAGCTCCCATAAAAGAATCTCTGCGGCAAATCGACCCTTATTGTGGGAGTATGACATTCGAAAGGGAGATGCAAATTAGCAAACGTGTTCAATCCAAGCCGGATGGGCGGTGGTCAAGCAAGACTTCCACCGTGACCAGATTAGAACAGTTTGAAAATGCATCGGAGGCGATGTCGCCCACAGTGTTGGGTAGGCGGACCACTTGTAGCTGCAATGAGAAAATCCAGACCTTGGAATATCGCTATACCGCTCGAGAGGGAAAGATCCACCTCCACCAATATTCGACAAGCAAGAACGAAAGATAGAAGGGTCCAATATTTTCACACTAGACGGAGTGGTGATTCTTTCCAAACGATAATCGCAAAATGATTCTGACTTTATTCTTTTCAACGATGGTATGGTTCTGTGAAAATAACGTACAGTGCACATCATCGCCGTACAAAAATTGAATTCCCTTGCCCCAATGATTTCTGTACAGTAGTACTGGGGATCTTGACACGACGCAATCCAGAGCACTCAGATCCAATTTTTCTCACTCCATGCGTCAGCTCTACTGCTTAAAGGTAGATAGGAAGCATGCAATGCTCTGGGCAGGCAACAACGCTTTAACAGTATTATTGACAAGTAGCCTTTTCACATCATTATTTTGGTGCGCGTTCTGATTCTCCTACTGTAGGTTGCCACAATAGAAGTAGGTAATAAGTCGATTCGCTTGCACTTGCATTTTACTGTATGTTCCCGTGGAAGAACATGCATGAATTCATGTGTTCAAGTTCCATTCGACTTCACATGCATCACATCGTCATCTGCATCATCTCGCAGTGAAATCAATAAATCTGTAGATACTGTAGTAATTTTAATTGAACACCCTGTGGTAGAAGGACTAATTCGAACCGATGGTATGCTGGGCGTACGTCATCTTTTCATTGTCGAAATGGAGTATGTGAGACTATTGAAGCAGGCATGCTCGAAGACTGTCGTCAGTCTGCACCGCATGGACCAATGGAATTCGTTGAGTTCTGTTTTTGAATCCTTGAGAAGCCATCACAAGCGTTGCGACACTCGCCTGTGGAAGAAGTCTGAGAATAATTTTCATACTGTCGACAAGGTGATACTCATATTATACTTCAACTCTGTCCCTACGAACACCGTACTGTAGATTCTCAGTTACCGAAGAAAGCTTATAATAAAGCAACGTCAAGACCGTTGCATACCGTACCAGCATCTTCTGAGAAAGCAATTACGGTATTCTCATTACTACAAAACTAATCATCTAACGGGGATTTCCAATTCTAATCTCAGTCTGAAAACTGAAGTCAAAGTTTGAGATGACGATGCTTACGAGGATACAATTGGCAGCCATAACGTGGGTCTGTTGTGGTGGTGCTTTTCAAACATCAGAGGCCTTTTCCTTTCGTCCACTGGGAATTGGATCATCATCATCATCATCATCATCATCAATACAAAGAAGACCACGCTCATCACAACTGGCATCGGCAATCAATAATGTCGATTGGGGAAGAAAGACTGTTCTACAGTTGCAAAACGAATTGCGGGCAAGGGGACTATCAGACAAGGGAAGCAAGACGGTTCTGATACAACGACTCGAAGCTTTGAATACGGTCAAGGATCATCCTCCAAATGAAAACGCAGAGGATGGTTTGCCTGGTTCTGGATCACGCAATGGTCGGTCCTCACCAGGATCATCGTATACCGCATCGTCATTTACGGGATCTAATTCTGAAACATCACCAGATGCCACTTACAAACCACGATCATCCTTTGCCAACAACCAAACTATGGTGGATATGGAAAGTGATGAGGCGAGACGAATCGAGAACTATTTGAAGAAGGTGAAGCAACAACAAAAGATAAGGCAACCAAGGCAGCAACAGCAGCAACAACCCCCGCGGCGGAGACCGCCAAGACCGACTCAACAACAGCAGCAGCAGCAGCAGAGACCACCGCAACAACAGCAACAACAGCAACAACAGAGACCACCGCAACAACAAAGGCCGCCGCAACAACAAAGGCCGCCGCAACAACGACCAGAACGTAATGCACATTCCACATCCTACGGCTCCCCTGGACAGCAACTAGCAGCTGACCCATTCATGAATGGGCGATCTCCAATGCAACCAATTCCATCGTCGTCACCCCAACAACGACCACCACGAATAGAGACGATTATTGATGTCACCTCCACTGCCACCTATGCACCCAGACCACCACCACCACCATCTGTCGCACAGCACAGAAACGAAGATGATATCTATAATGGTGCTGCCTATGCTTCTTCCCAACAAAACTCTTGGGGCCGCGATGATTCCTATCAACCAGCTACACGTCCACCGCCAAGAGCATCACCACCACCACCACCAATCTCATCTCCTCCATCCAACTTTGGCGAACAAACGGTGACGGCAACTTCCTCTTTTTCTCAGCCACCACCATCACCACCACCAAGTCCACCGAAATGGGATACATCCAAAAAAGGAGAATCAAGGGCATTTTTGAGCATTGACAAGGATGATTTCCTGACCCCCTATGATGCTGCCGTCGAAATGACTGCTGATGGTGCTGCTCCCACCGAAGAGGACCCAATAGAACAAGAACCAATCGTATCCGAGACTACGGAAGAAGTATTCCCACCAGCTTTGGACAAGACTGCTGATGACAAATCGATATTGGACAAGAATAATGTCATTGAAGTGGCTACAGCAACTGTAAAGGCTTCCCCTCCTTCTCCTCCAAGCACTGCTGACGAAATGGAGGAAAGAGCGAATGGAATGAATGAGGTCAATGGGATCAATGGGATCAATGGAATGACTTTTCCGAGCAAGGAGATTGAGACCGAAACGATGGCCTCGGCCAATGGGAGCAAGTCGGTGGCTGATCTTGATGACGAAGATGACAGTGTTCCCAAGGAAGTCTCATTCTCTGACTCTTCGCAGAGTGAAGAAGCCACGACAAATGGTGAGACTGAAGAAGAGGGTCCATGGACACGTGATGAGCCATATCCATTTGAGGTGTTGGGCGTGGAGCCAGGTGCTTCCATGTCGGAAATCAAGGCGGCGTATCGAAAAAAGGTTAGTTCACTCCCAGGTAGCTTGTTGTGTTCCAATTCCGAATTCTGTTTCTCAGGAATGGCATATCTCGGTCACTCACCTTGTATTTTAACTGTAACAGGCCATGGAGCTGAGTCTAGCGGATGACTCGGAAGAAATAGCAGAGAAACTTCGTCAAGTAGTGGTAGCCTTTCAAGTACTGAGTGGCGGGTACAAGAAAGGGAAGTACGAGCAAGAATACCAAATGTTGCAAAGGCTCCAGCGAAGACAGGAAAAGAAACAAGTGCCCGAGACAAACGACGATGGAACTTCCAATTTGGCTGATCTATTGCCAGCCCATATGTATGAACAAGTTTCTCTCAGATTCAACTGCACAGAACCTCATCTGCTCCAGTTGCAAAAAGCGTGCTACAAGGCAATTGTGGATGGAGAAGATGTCGTCTTGAATGCTCCAGCGGATAGTGGGAAAACACTTGGCTACGTCTTGCCACTATTGGCAAATCTTCCAGAC
>CAKOGP040000258.1:0-41028 GCA_933822405.4 Cylindrotheca closterium | reverse complement strand
CAAAGGCACTTTTTCCAACATATGCAACTGTCGAAGGGACAGACACTTCTACAAGATTCGAACAGCCAAGAAATGCCATGTTTCCTATGACCTCAGTTCTCGATGGAAGCCGAACGAGCGTCACAGACGAACAGTAATAAAAAGCCGAAAATCCAATCTCGACAAGGCTTTCCGAGAACTCGACATCTGTCAGGCCCTTACACCGAGCGAAGGCGCTTGGTTCGATTCTCTTGACGGACGGGTCGATTCTGACTCGAGTGACATCCTTGGGGACCTTTTGATTGCCACCCAAGTAGACAAAAACGGCATCATCATCCGTGGTATTATCCGTTGGTGATTGCACTGTTGCGTTCGATTTGGTAATGGATGATTCGGCATTATTTTTCTTTTCGTCCTGAGGCTGACGTTTTTTCCATGATGGGGACAGTGCAGAAGATACGAAAGAAGTCATGGATGTCCATGTCCTAGATTTTTCTTTCACTCGTTTTTCAGTGGTATTGTTTGTCGTTTCTGTGATTGCTGACGCGGCATCAACTATTTCGGCAGCAGGCTCTACCTCCTTTTCCATACTCTCAGCATTTTCTGGAGTAGTCGTCTTCTGTGCAATTTCTTGTTCGGTACTTTCAGGTACGATATTCTTGCCCACAGATTCAACAGAAACCGGTATCTTGATAACATCCAACTTGTTACTGTTCGCAAAAGCACCATCGTCGATTCGAACAAGCCCTTCAGACAGTGATAGTATCATTAGCTCATCACATTTTGCAAAAGCTTTCTTTCCCACAACTCCCACAGTCGCTGGCAGGTTCACTTCTTCAAGACTCGAACACCGAGAGAACGCTTCGACCTTGATTTGTTCTAGTCCATCATTGAACACGACATCCTTCAGCTTGATGCAGCCTGCAAACGCCATGTTACCAATGACAAGAGTCGTCGATGGAAGACGAACAAACTCCAGAGACGAACAACAGTAGAATGCTGAAAATCCAATTTCTTCCAAACCTTCCGAGAAGTCCACGTCGATCAAATTTTTACACCGAGCGAAAGCACTTCGCTCAATTTTCTTGCAGGAGGGATCGATTTTGACCCGAATGACATCCTTGGGGACCTTCTGATTACCGCCCTTGTACACAAATACAGAACTGTCTGTTGCAATACACATGGTGTTTCGTCAAGAATGTGCCACATTTGTGCTGTAGGATGGCTTTTTGGTATTTTTCAGACTTCAAGTGCTAATTCTATTTTGTTTTCTCATTGGTCTTTCAATTTCCCATTTATATCTGACGTTGCTTCACTCTTCACAGTTCTCATAAAATTTAAATCTAACAAATACACGTAGATCTGTACTTGCTCACCAACATCCATAGCTTAGAGGTGAAAACGGAGGGATGTGATGACGTGAGCGCAACCTCTCTTGTTAGTTACGGCAGCATTTTCCGGCAACACATTTTTCCGGCAACACATTTTTCCTTCAATGAGGGAAAAGGATACGAGTGCTGTGCTGTAATAATAAAAATATAGTAGTACGTAGCTATCCATACCATACGAATAGTTTTTTGAAAAGTGTATCTAAAGTATATCATCATAATTTTAATAAAAACAAGAAGCAAGTATCCATCCAAATCATCGCTTCTTTAGCCCAACTCCATTTAGCCCTAATTGCCCCTTGGCTGAAGCATTGGAAAGTGCAAAATAATGTATTTGACACCTTTCCGGTTTGCCAGGAACCACTCCGTTCCATTCCTGCCCCAGCCACTTTCTCTACATAACAAAATACCTCCTTTTTATTGCTATTGTCTTCCAGCACCCGTATTTTGTCTCTTTTGCTGTCGGTTGCTACCTGGCAAAAATCCCAATCCCAGCATGCGTCGTCTTTTATGGCTAGAAGAAACTGGGGTGGTCTCTTCGACATCTCCAGGCAATACATTGGTAGAACTGGCCGTAATGGAAACGGACTCTTGAAAGGCAGCTGGCACAGCGTCATCGTCTTCATTCCCACCGTCCTCCATGTGACTCAGAGCACTTGCAGTAGTCTTGGAGTCGTCATCATCATCGTCGTCATCATCGTCAGATTGAGCCATAGGCCGATCTGGAAAGGTCGCCGCATTGTGATGCGAATGTCCCAATGCCGCAGCCGAGGCCATGGCCATACTAGCCAAGTTCGTGTGATCCGATTTTGATAGTCCTGCCGATGCAGGTGTTTGAATGGATGATGGTAACGCTTCCAATAATCGTTTCTTTTGTCGCAATTGTTGCAGTCGTGACATGGAAGATTGCCGCATGGGCGGTTGACGACCATTGTCTTCTTCTTCTTCCTGCTCCATGTCTTGGCCTTCACTCTTGCTCAAGTCCACAGCAGGCGTACCTTCTACTTGCAAGGTAGGCTGCCTCAAAATACTTCGCATATCCAGTGAACGATTGGATTCGGGGGCATTGTCTTCCATTTCATCCTCCTCCAGCAACAAATTCTCGGCATCTTCCAAGTCGTACTTGTCGGCGCTTGCGGGAGTTTCATGTCTCAATTCATGAATCCAAAGTTCTTCAATGCTATCTCGAGACGATCGAGAAGCCTTGCTTAACATGGCGGAACTCTCCTTGGACTTGACCGAGGCGGCTTCGTCGGCCATGGAAGCTTCGGAAGTATTGCGAATGACTGCTGCTTGGGAAACTGAAGTGGAAGTCTTTGGGGAAGACGTACTCTTTTGTGACGAAGTACTCTTGGGGGAAGAGGAAGTCTCGGGAGAGTCTTTCGTCTCGGGGAAGTCTTCTGTCGCCATTGGTTGTTGAGGCTCTGTAGCCTCTTCGGGCTTGTCCTCCTCTGGCTTGTCCTCCTGTTGTTGCAACTTTTCCTTTTTGGTGGTTTCAACCTTCCTCTCCAGTTCGAGCTTGCGCTTGCGAATGGCTTCCTTTTTCTGACGCAAAATCTCTAGCCTCGACAACCTCTTTTCGGCTGGCTTTTCTTCCTCCAGTGGTGGTTCACTGTTTGTCACAGTAGGAGGATCTGAGAGCTGTGGTGTGGGTGGTGTTGCTGGTGTTGTTGCGCTGGGAGGCAATTTGTTTTTAGGAGCACCATTAGTAGGTGTAATTCCCATTCGTTGATTCAATTGCATCATTCTGGCCAACGCAGCGGGCGACAAGCCAGAGATAGGCACGCTGGAAGCCATTGGAGTGGAATACGCAGGTTTTGGTTGCAACAGACTCCGGATCAAACCTTCTTCGGCAATGGTAAGCTTCCGAGGCTCCACTTTGCTGATGGTAGTCATCACTCCGGAATTCACTCCACCATCAAAGTAATCCACGCCATCGACGCTTCCAGAATGATCTCCCATTCCTTCCGAGTCACCTGTGAGTCTTACTCCGATTGTATCATCCTTCTTGTAGACAATCACTCCAGTCATGCTTGGGAAGTTGCCATCAGGAGGAATTGTGACTCCATCGTATAGCTGCATTTTTGCTGGAGGTGAGCTGCTGAACTGCTGGACTGCCGGACTGCTGAACTGCTGACCTGAAGAGCCTACCTGTCCGTTTCCTTAAGGTGCAACAGGTACGATTCACTGGGCTGTGCAATAAGTATCCGTAGGTTCAGCTAGAGTAGTATAGCTGTAGCTAGGGTAGGGTAGCTGTATGTTATATGTGCAATTGTCTTCCGAGTGCCGATTTGAGTGTTGGATGGATGGATTGATGATTCATTCATCCAGGCAGCACGAGAAGTAAGTCACCTTTGTCAGAATGCGATCCGGGCAAGAAAACGTAAGAAGTTTTGAAGTAATCTTTCGATCAGTCGTTTGTCAGTACTGCGCACTCTACGCGAGGCCTGCGCCCTGTTTTATTTAGGGAGGTCATAGACAAGGAAGGGAATCCGACACAAAACCCGGCAAACCTTCCGTAAAACTATCGTAAAACGAGTGTGACGATCGTCCAAGCAGGCTACCATTGGATATATTTGGTCGCTCGGACTTTTCCCGCCATCCAAGAGCCGTTAAAAACATGGCGATCATTCAAGACTCAACGGTCCAGTCGTGGAAGGTATCAGCGAAATAGAGGAAATGAGAGGGGGAGAACAAGTTGAAACCGACTGCGACTGCGACTACTCCCTTGGGTGCTTCTGTTCTCAGAGTTCGAAGGGCTATTTACATTGCATCTAATACACTTATGTTCATTAGTCTACATTTTTATCTATTACTAAATCAATCATTCCAAGAGCCTAGGTACATAAATACGCCCTTGGACTCCCTTGCTCCTGCGCCCAACCACACACGCATCCACCCCCATCAAGCAAGAACTCCTTCTTCTCGTCCAGCATCCCTCTGGCAATTGAAATCCTACTAGTATGATATCCTAGCATTGTCATCAGCACTACGCCATATCGTCAGTTAGATTGAGTCTGTCTTGATTCGGCACTGGTCCAAACAATACTACTCTCATGGCTCGTTGGTGTCGTGGTTTGCAAAACGCTGTCCATCTCGTTACGTACTCCAATTGAATGTTGTGTGGCAAAAACTGGATTTCGTAGGTCTGAACGATCTTTCCAATTTCTTCGTCCAGTCGTTGATTGCGCTTGATAATGTAGACATGACCGGCCAAATTAATCAAAATCACAGGAAAGGTCAAGATTTGGACCCATAGTATTCTCCCTCCAATTCCAATCAACAAACACATGACCAATACTACAATGTAAAGCAAATACATCCACCCAATGTATTCATTTAGTTTGCTGACTGGTACTTTCATTGCATTCGAGAAATTGTCCCAAAGAGCGTCATCTTTCAAGCCAACGGGCTTGGATTGGGGGTCCGTGGGAAAGCCGTTGGCCTTTCGGAAATCCGAAAACATGGTGGGTTCCGAAATCCAAATGGCGGGATAGTTGAGAGGATTCAGTTCTTCCTTGGAAGTGGTTAGGCCCATTTTTTGACGAAGACGGCTTTATAAGAGGCGGTAACACAAGGCTGTATTGCAGTAGGATGGCAAGCAATCGCTTCTTTCTTTCTATGGACGCAAATTTTATTTGGTTTGTTGGTTCTACCGGTAGAGATATACGAGTATATACAGAACATTTGGTTGAGTCGAAGTTTTCGACGAAATTGAGACCCAACTCCCGACAATGACTCGACTGCACGCACTACATTTGGATAAACGCAGTGTACCGATGATACTGTCGAAGGAGTACTATGACTGCAGTTCGACATTTTCCGTCGCCAACAAATCATTGCGAGATATATTACTATTGGTCTCTTTCCGGGAGCATAATCTGATTCGTAGTAATAAGCCGTTCCAAACTACAACCTAGGAAGAAGAATGTGCTTGCTGGCTGCCTGGTGTCGTGTAACTACTATTTTGATTGTACTAGTATGAAGAAAGTTGTTACTGGGAACAAGAAAGAATGCCTCCGGTCCAGAAAAAACTCAGTATCCGAACGTCCTCCAATGAAATCCTTGTCGCCAATGATGTGAAAAGTGCTGATCGCTCGGATTTTGCATCCTGCTGCCTGCTCTCCTTCTGGTTTGCTTGGAAGTGGTCAGCTCCTTTATTTTTCACGAACTTTCTTTGTCGTTGTTGTACCTTCTTAGAAAACAATGACGAGCCAGCTAGGGGTTTTAGATCTCGCTTTCTCTGCCGAAGCCGCGAGATGTCGTGATATCTAGAGCAACTACTAGACAGCAGCGTTCTCGAAATTCGCAGCTACATTGAATGATAGGTGATTCTGCCCTCAATCATTATACTTGTCTTCAATACTGCGAAAGACATCAAACATCTTTTCCACATCGCAAGTGATGTTACCGTGTAAACCTGTAGATACCCACCATCCATCATTCAATTTGCACGGAAAGTGGTGGTTATCATATCTGCCTTCGTACGGTTTTTGATTCTGGCTGAAAATGATTCCTTCGCTTGCAATAGATGCCGATATCGAAAAGGATGATTCGTGTACGAAAAGCACCCTGGCCTTTGCCAAGGTGAGCCAGACATCAGCAGCGTCGCCACCTTCGTGAACCCTGATCTCCTTAGATCTATTCAATTGCATCAAAAAGTCACTTGCTTCGTTCGAGTTTTCTGTAAAGATATCGAGTGCAACATTATTCCCAAACACCTCATCAATGACTTTTGCATAAGTTTTCGATATGGGGCGAGGGAAATCACCTTTTCGAATGTGGATGGCAACATCCAGGGTCGGTATTTTCTTCTTGGCTGTTATCTTCTTCACAACGTCTACCCATATCCGCGCTACTGTCATTCGGGCCTCGTCACAACTGCGACACGGAACATAGCTGTATCTTTTCTCTCCGCCAGCCCTTGCCACGCCTCTCCATAGTCGGGTCGAGTCAAACATGTGTATCGTCTTATTCGAAAAATTAGGATCGATACCAGGCCATTGTCGGCTGAGAGTATTGTAGATTGCCGGGCATGATTTGCATCCATGATCAAACTGATGGTGGTCTCCATCATAGTAAACTATTCCCAAAAAGCACATTTGATTCCGGTTCAGAAGGTGATAGACCATCGCAGCCGCAATATCACTTAGCTGGTGACCAAATCCGTCCCCATAGTTATGATGCACGAAGTATTCAAGACAGTCTTTTCCGCCTGCAGCTTTGCTGCGAACATCCCATGGAATGATGTCACTGAGAGGGAAATCTTCGCTTGCTGTATAGGCAACTGGGTGATGTATGTCTCCTAGAGCTTGAGAGTAAGAGGTGTATTTCCTGAACATTATTCTTTTCTCTTCCCATGAAGGGGGGGCCACTTGTTTCAAATGTTGCTGTGGTGGCCCTGTTTTATTTCCTGTTAGTTTGATACCCGGTGCAAGCTTCTGCTTTCGTTTATTAGGTGTTATTCGCAGGTTCTTGTAGCATTCATATTCGCTGAAAGTTGTGATCCAATAACACAACAATGTTATCGTTACAGCCAATACACAGCATACGACTTTGATGATGATGGTTTCCCGCATTGCGTTTGAAATATAGATAGAAATTGTGGCATGAAGAAGTGCACGTCAGTCAACAGACATCCACGTAAGATATTGATGCAGTGACTAACTGCGTGTTGGCGAGGCTGCCGCTAAATGACATGGTCGCACGCATGCTTTTGGGCGAGCTAAGTACATATTTAGCCTTTATGACGACGTACGAACCATTTGCGGGTGTTTTGGGAATACCGGTACACGCCGCGTGTACCGACAATTTTGTGGATCGGGTATAATCGTCTCCAAATCGGCTGATTTCACCCATAAAAAAGGGAGCTAGATCCCTTCCATATTGCTGCTCGAGCCAAGTACATCCTTAAATCCATTCTCGCCGAATCCAGAACCAAAGCTGTTGTCGAGTCCATGAATCTTGTCTTCTTCGCTTAGAGATCTGGGCAGTGATACATTGATCATGGCCTTGCAATGGACAAAGGCATCCTTGCGAATCCGGGTTAGATGTGATCTTGACTCAACCGACCAAATAAGTGTTCGACTCCATCGACTGGTTCCAAAATGGATCCAAAATTGCGAAATTGGTACTTCGTCTACTGGAGTTCTACGGTAACAAATGGAAAAGACCCGTCTTTCAAGCATCAGAGCAACGGTTGTACGAGCACGAATATCAAAAGCAACGGTTGTATGTGAACGAATATTGGAATCACTACAGCCTTGTATATATTTGGAACAAACGATGCTGTGCCTTCGAGCAACGGTTGTCGACGCACTGCTGCATCTTTACAGTGGACTTCTACATCCCTTTCGAAGAGCATCGCTGAATTGATCACAAATTCATTTCAAATTCATTTCCGCTTCCAATCGTCGTCGACCTGCGATATTTGGCTTTGAGACAATGACTTCTTTTTCTCCTACCTATGATCACCTTGAAGCTAACATCAAGCAATATCTACCAGACCAGATTACACCGAACGATTACAGTAGGTGTCTTCGTCGAATGCACAATTCTGTGACTGACATCCAGAGGCGGGAGTTCGAAGCGGTCGTGCCAAAACTGAAGGCTTTTCAAGATAAAGCTGGGAAGCTCCTTCACTACACTTCTTGGCAGCTTGAGGACGAGCTCAAAAAATTGAACTCGATGGACGAGGCCTTCAGAAGTCAAAAGGAATTGCTGGAACAAAACCAGCGTGGGTTTGAGGTCGGGGCCTCCATGGTGGTCGGGCAAATTGAAGAAGTGCAAAAGGAGCTGGAGCAGCTCAAGCAAGATCTTTGTATTTACAAAGAGAACATGGCTGTCAACCAGTCGAAAATTGTCCACTGTGAATGTAATCTGTCGGACAATGACAAACAGGTTTCAGTTGTCCAAGGAGTCAAGTAAGTCTGCTTCTGCCTTCTGTTGATAGTTGCGTTGCTCAATGAATGATGATATGGCACTGACTGTAATGTATTCGTTCTCCTCAGGCATTTTCGCCCAGAAAATAGCCACCTCGAAAACAGTAACCTATTTCTAACTCAGCAATATCTGATTGGCCACAAGGCTGGTGTCTTTTCCGACATCTTCAGAAGCTGGAAATGGGATCAATTACAGAAGGCTGCAAGAAAGTTACAGTCTCTCGGGTTGTCCACCAACGAGCAATTTTTGGCTATTACAAAGCATACGCCTGCCTTCGAAAGAAAATACGGCTATGTCCAAACAGTCAGCAACGTCAGAGTCAAAGGCGGAAGACTCGATGAAGCGAAAGTGAAATTCGCTGCGATGCTAGGTCTGGCGATAGAAGAGTGTCCTGTGCTTTTGAGCTACCTCAAAGGTGATAGCCCAAGTCCCGATTTCGGTCAAATTGAAGTCCAGGCTGCCGGATATCTTCAGCCGCCTTCAGGCCACAAGCAACTCCAGTCGCCTTCTACCTGGGTCGCAAATGGGATGCTTTCTACCCCTGGCAATAACGCGACTGCGCTCACGCCAGGCCGCACTGATGGCGAAAAGTCGATCCAAGATCTGGCAAAGGAGATTGAAAGTCTCACGGCAAAGAAACGTGAACTTGAACGACAGCAAGAAATCTCACCCTCGAAGACCAAGAGACGCAGAGTCTCCACCTCCTCGTACCATACGTCACCATTGGGACAACGCAACCTCTCCCCCTCCTTTCAAAACTCGGCTGGAGACAGGGATGTCACTGGTGCTTGAGTCCTTCGAAAGTGGGGAATGGGACTTACTCCTGCAGCGGTATGGCTACGGAAATTGGGAGCCGAGAGTAAGTCTCACGGGGAAACAAACAACTGGGGATTGATGAATGAAACATCGAGGAATAAAACATTGAGGAAACCTTAGAGGTGTCGTTCAAAGGAAATTTGTCATGAAGCGATGAAAGCTTCATAATATGTAATGGCATATTCAATAGAGTAACTAAATTAGATAAAACAAAAGCTACGGCAAAGCAAAGTAGTTTGAAAATAAATAGCAGTCGACTAAACAGATGGTCGAATGAAGGAATCACTAGTGGTCTTGGTGGTCCGAAGCTAAGCTAATCGCTTCCATCATTTGGGCGTTAGACCAATCGAGTGATAGCAAAGCCAGCAAGATGAAACGGCGTCATTTTCTGCTCTCTTTTCATCTGCTGCTTCCAGATTCCTTCACCCCGCAACCCTCGTATCACTTCCATAGCCCTGGGTAGGCCGTCAAGAGATGGTTGCACGGACGGCAATCACTCCGTCTCTTGCTAAGATAAAACGAAGAGAAAGTAAAGGCTCCCAACATGCCAATTCCTTGTAGCAATAGAAAATAATGGATAGTGGTTGCTCGATACTCTAGCCATTCCGGCATGGCCTTTTGTGCCACCAACTCTTCCATCAATTCCTTTGTAATCGCCTCCGCATCCAGCATGGAAACGTGGGGATAAGAAGGCAATGATACATTGCTGTTGTTGTCCACCAAGTCCGAAACTTGTTGACGATACTTTGCATTTCGCTCGTCACTACCCATCAAGAGGGTAATATTCTTTCCTGTTGATTCCGTTCCATACAAGGAACATTTCAAATAGCTTTCCAAGTGCCTGGACTCGCTTTCGCAATTCGGTCCGAAAGGTATTCAGTGGAGCTATGGCTCCATTTCTTCTGGTGTTTGGGAGACATGCTGGTACCTTTGTCAACAGCGAAGGACGCATTCGATTGTGATAGGCCTGTTCGGGTCGTATAGTAGTTGCTTTATTCCTGCACCACCGAGGCCTGGCAGCCTATCGACCTTTCGTAAATCCGATTTGTGCAGAACTCGATGTACGGTATATTTCCGACAAAAAGCCTCCGTCGGGATCGTATTCGCGTTCCCAAGAATGTTGCTGCATCTGTTCGAAATTGTGGAGAAGATTGCTGGACTTGTTGGATATCAATAATGTTCTATCCGGATGCTTGATTGATTCAGTCCGAATCTATGACTTAGTTGCATACTCCTCGAAGCGCAAGGACCAAACATATGGGACTAGCTCATTGTTAAGTGGCTTTCCCCCTCCATGACGGCCATGAGCGGCCATGTGGACCTAAAGACCGATGGCAAACCGACTGAAGCAAAGATGAAAATCCAAGAACCTCTGCAACCGAAGCACATGAAGCAATCCAACAAGGCACTAACACAGTTCAGGCACCAATACAGCCCAATAATCCTGGGAACTTTACGTTACTGCATGTGGGGACCTTTTGTGGACCCCAAAGGACCACCCAACGCAGAACCAGTTGAACCATCACTGGTTGCTATGTGGTGTGAATCTTCTTTCCTTCTGGGGCCCATAATCTCATGCATGCCATGCCCATGCGCCATACTGTGATCGTGTTTCCGGCGAATTTTGCAACTTGGAGGTGGACTCGGTTCAAAATGGTTATGCACGAACCGTGAAGTCATCATTATTATTGTTATACCTCTTTACATGCTTCATCGCATTGTCATAATTGCTATCTCCTTTTCTCTTTTTTGCCTTTTATAATAATACTACAGTATTGACACGTTGGGAATCATAATCTGCACCTATTTAGCCAATGAGAGTTAGTCGATTGACTATTATTAGTTGTTGCATGAGCCAATCACAGCTCTCTATCACTACTGTAATGATGGATGATTCGACTAACTCTCTTCCACACTAAATTAGTACTCTCCACAGACTTCAAATGATGTTAGCGGGGGTATGGATGTTAGGTCCAAGCTCCATACGGCCCTAGCACTTTCTCTGTCTTATCAAACAACTAAACACCTTGTCTTAAGGACCCAATTTAGCCCTCGATCATGAGGAAGCGCTGTAGATCCCCTAGGATCACTTCTAGCTGCCCTGAAGATGTGATCATGGTGGTAGGTTGGCAACTAAAATTGGCTGGTACTACATGAGGTAATAGATAGATCCAACGATAGAAACTGATTTTTCAATCTTGCACATAGAGTAACGGTACTATTATGTATTGTCGAGTATCGTTCAGACTTCTCTGATGGCAGATTGAAATCAGCTGCTGATATTGGTATAAATAGTTTGTAGTAGGTCTCTTCACCTTTGGAATCAAGTCATTGTCTCAAACGGGTGCAAAAAGGTTGATTGCATTGTCGTCAGAGTAGAATATACAATACCCGAATCTGAAAGCATCATCTATGACTATACTGTATCAGACTTTCCTGTCGCGGCTTTTGCCAACAATGAACCATGAAAGGTTTCTGTCTATGTTTTCGACTGTGAATCTTACTCAAAACCGGTTGATTATTGCATGTGTTCAATCGTGGAACACGTCTTTACTCCATTTGCGATGACATCGGGCTTTGTGGTGGCCCTTACTCATCTTGCTTGGTTCCCAAAATGTTGAGTCCATTGAGGACACCGCCGATTATCTATCGAATCCAAGACTGGCTGGTTCTCGCAAGCCTCGCAAAAGTAAGCGTTTCAATGGTTTCATAGCAATAGTATAAGCTGCTAGAGTCAAGCAGTATTTCATGCCTTGATTCACCTGGCTTCCAAATGGTTTGTTGTCGAGACAATAAGATTGGGCTGCCGTCTTTACACTGACATCACTTTCATGCTTCCGACCTTGAAGTATTCGAGACACCAATAATCGCGGTGCGATGAGCCTCCGAGTTTCAATTTAATCTGCGATATGCAGGGATAGTAGATATTTTTATTGGCGTGGAGGTGCTTGGACATCATTTCAATACTGCTGTAGGCGGTTCATCAGACGCATCGATTATCACATCGAACATTTATGGATTGTTACCTCGTTCTAAATCCGTCTAAATCCTGGCTAACGCCAGGATCATAGCGCATGTCATCTTGCGACGCCATGTGTGAAACCAGCACTGTGTTGTAGAGCCCCTTCATTGCAATTCTATTGCTTTCTCTTCTTCTCTTCGCTCTTCGTTTAATCGAAGATTACCCGGCGCCGCCTCCACTCCATCGCATGATGTAGTCTTTGTCTGGAGAGATCGCGCACGTATGCTACCATGGAAACTGTGGCAAAAGCCTGATGCTACATACGAGAAGCGAGTAGGTTTGGCACAGTAGCGAGGTACTAAGTTAGTAACTGGTTTGCACCGAGGTCGAATCAATCATAGGATTCGAAAAGGGACAATCAATAGGATTGACAGACAGACCCGGACCAAATGGGGTACCGAGCTATGGTGCAAACGAGAGAGAGGGTGGTGAGGGCGGGAAAAAGCAAAAAAGCTGACGGTCTTGACCGAGCAGCTAAACTCCTTCTATCGCCTCCATCATCCCACAAGCTCCCATTGCGAACAATGTCTTCTCCAATCTTCCGTCCTCTTCGTCGACACTCTTCGCTCCGTCCGCCAACCGTGTACTTCACTGAAGCGACGCGCCGTAATCGGCACGACGGAAATTGAGACTAAGGAAGAGCTAGAAACGCCCATACGTCTCCCGTCTTGCCGATCAATTTTCTTTCGTCCTCTCTTCTTCCTCTCTCCCCTTCTTTTCTCCCCGGGGGATCTAGCATAAACTGCTCCCCGCCCGCGTGTCCAGTACGTGTCGTAACAGGGTTGGGTTTTGATCTGTACGTAACGGTTTTGATCTGTACGCCAAATTTTTGATCTGTACGCCAAATTTTTGATCTGTACGCCAAATTTTTGATCTGTACGTAACGGTTTTGATCTGTACGTAACGGCGCTTGGTCTGTACGCAACGGACGATTCTACCAATCAGCGTGCAGGAAAAGGGCACGTCTGACGGCATCAACGCTTCGCCTCTGTTTTTCCCTCAACGCGAAGATTGGCGTTCAACTGCAGTGTTGACGTTATATATTTTTTTTATTACAGATTGCTCAATCGCATGATGGGCAGACGAATTTTGTGATGTGCATTTTTTTAGAATGAAAGTTCGATGATGGTTGACCTTTGCAATCTTACAGTCCTGGGTTTGTTTTAAAAAGAACGACAGAGCTGGGGGGATCTTTGTTGCCACAGTTCGTTGTTCGCATTGCTCGAAAGAATGCGAGTTTTTCACATGGATTGTTTCTACACATGGCAATAATACAACTGTGCTGACGTCCAAAAGTCGATCCAAGGTCTTGTCAAGGAGATTGAAAGACTCACTCACGGCAAAGAAACGTGAACTTGAACGACAGCAAGAATTGTCACTCTCGAAGACCAAAAGACGCCGAGTCTCCACCTCCTCGGACTATGCGGCACCGTTGGGACAACGCAAACCTCTCCCCTTCTTTTCAAAGCCTGGCTGGTGATAAGGATCTCATTGTATTGGTGCTTGAATCTTTCCAAAGTGGGGAATGGGACTTACTCCTGCAGCGGTATGGCTACGGAAATTGGGAGCCGAGAGTAAGTCTCATGGGGAAACAAACAACTGGGGATTGATGAATAACAGTGGAGGAAACCTTGGAGGTGTGGTTCAAACAAGGTTCAAAGTGCCGTTCAATTCAAATTCGTTATGAAGCGATGAGAGCTCTATAAGATGTTATGGCATATTCAATAGAGTAACCATATGAGATAAAACAAAAGCTACTGCAAAGCAAAGTAGTTTGAAAATAAATAGCAGCATAAACAAATAGTCCAAAGAATCAATCAACACAGGTCTTAGCAGCCTTACAGTAAGCTAATCGCTTCCAACGTTTGGGCGTTGGACCAATCGAGTGATAGCAAAGCCAGCAAGACGATTTTCTGCTCTCTTTTCATCTGCTGCTTCCAGATTCCTTCACCCCGCAACCCTCGTATCACTTCCATATCCCTGGGTAAGCCGTCAAGAGATGGTTGCACGGACGGCAATCACTCTGTCTCTTGCTAAGGTAAAACGAAGAGAAAGTAAAGGCTCCCAACATGCCAATTCCTTGTAGCAATAGAAAACAATTGATAGTGGTTGCTCGATACTCTAGCCATTCCGGCATGGCCTTTTGTGCCACCAACTCTTCCATCAATTCCTTTGTAATCGCGTCCGCATCCAGCATGGAAACGTGGGGATAAGAAGGCAATGCTGCATTGCTTTTGTGGTTCATCAAGTCCAAAACTTGTTGACGATACTTTGCATTTCGCTCGTCACTACCCATCAAGAGGGTAATATTCTTTCCTGTTGATTCCGTTCCATACAAGGAACATTTCAAATAGCTTTCCAATAAGTCGGGCAACGTGGTGTTGCACACCTTTTTGGAATCTCCTCGTCGAATGTGGAAAAAAGCCAAAGTTTGTGGAAGTGCCTCCTGGAGCTAGTGCCTAAACTCGCTTTCGCAATTCGGTCCGAAAGGTATTCAGTGGAGCTATGGCTCCATTTCTTCTGGTGTTTGCGAGGCATATTGACATGCTGGTACCTTTGTCAATAGCGAAGGACGCATTCGATCATGATAGCTCTGTTATTCGGGTCGTATAGTAGTTGCTTTGCTTCCGTATCATTGAGTCCTGGCAGTCTATCGACCTTTCGCAAATCCGATTTGTACAATACCCGATGTATGTATTTCTCACAAAAAGCCTCGATCGGGATCGTATTAGTGATCCGAAGAATGTCGCTGGAGTTGCTCGAAATCGCGGAGTAGATTGCTTGACTTGTTGGATGTCAATAACGACCAATCCTGAGGATATTTGGATCTGTTGTAAAGGCCCAGCAGGGCGCCCAGCTCTTGTGTGTAGTGGTGTTGTGGGTCACCGATTCGGATTGTCTCGAATGTCATATAGACTCTGTGAACCGTCTGGACGAAAGGTAAGATTGAAAAAGTCACCCCATCGAACTTCTTCCCTAATTTTTTGCCCAGATTGTGGGAGCGAGCAAAGGACGACATGGGTGCTGGCAAATCGACCGCACTGCACACAAGTAACCAGCCAGTTTCGACAACATGATGACAACGATCGATGCACGATCGCTCATTCCAGCAAAGCCAATGGAGGCTTATATTCTATTCTTTCGATTGGCACATCACCTAATATAGAGTCTCCATCTTCTGACACTTCTGCTGTGGTTGGTGTACGGGATGGAACTTGCGGTGATGATGGTGACGTGTCGGGTTGCACATGGTTCTCATAGTCTTGTTTCGATACAGCAAGCTCATCACCTCCCGTACTGTTTGTATCCTGTTGGAATTGAGTGTCCGTTCTGTTGACATTGTATTGATTCTTGACACTGAGTTCTGCTGTCGCTACAAGGGCCTTCCGAAAGCCTTGTCTCGTCAAAAGGAAGTGTTGAAGGAACAGAAGGATGACTGCCAAAAAGCTGGCCACTTTCAAGATGCCCTGCTTTCGTTTTAATAAAACTCGGACATGCGTGATTGTGCAGTTGAAGGGATGAGTCAGTCAGTCACACCATTCAATAATACTACTGTAGTTTCAACATGCAAGTCAGAACCATGACATGTTCATGGTGGTGAGCGACTGGTTTTCCGACAAGGCCCCAACCAACTTTGCGAAATTCGCATTGGTGGAGAATTTGGCAGTCAAGTCTTTCATTATGCGAGTTGCTCGTAGTTTATCACACAACTGGTCAACATTCCCGTCGGCCCAATTGTTGAAAAACCGTGATGCATCATCACGTCTCATTCGATAGAGCAGGTTTATGAAGCATTGCCTTGTCATGCGCACGGCTTCAGCTTTTTACATCTCCAAATAACCTACATTGTCATCGTGCTCCAAGAAACGGCCACCAGAGTCTTGGACTTCCAAGACGATCAAACCTGCCATAAGCATTCTGTCGTCCCTATTTGCACCCTTGTACTCGTCCAATCTGTCGCTCACAAGTTGTCTCTAGTGCTGATTTCCAGCATGGCGACCACGTTTTCTACGACGGAGAACGTCGCCTTCAGTTACCGAGGCCATTGTTCCTACTTTGATAGGAACGTGTCACATTATGAGACAATAGCTGTCTTGGCGCGACTGGGTGATGATGAGATGCAGCACGCGTTTCTAGAAAATATATTCCAAAAGAAGAAAAGATTGAAAAATATTAGCAGTCTTCGTGCGGTTGTCAAGTAATCTTGAATCCGCGGTATCTCATGATGTTTGCTTCATTCTTGTACGTTGAATCGTACCTATCGTGGTACATAAGAGATGGTATCGTTTTAACCAAACCTGTCGGTCAAGAAGAAATACCAGGATTGTTCTACCTCGCACAGTACCATACTCCTTCTTAGCCAACACTGTATTACTTTTTACAAGCATCATGCGTAGTATATTATAAATGTACAGGGTGTAGGGTCTGTAAATGATGCCGAAAACTAAGAACAAATATTTAGTCGACGGAGTCGAGCATAAGAGTTGGTCGACTGAATCGTCGGAAAAACGACGAAATTTTTATTTTGTGGTGTTCCAAACGATGTCGGCTGAGAGTATTGTAGATTGCCGGGCATGATTTGCATCCATGATCAAACTGATGGTGGTCTCCATCATAGTAAACTATTCCCAAAAAGCACATTTGATTCCGGTTCAGAAGGTGATAGACCATCGCAGCCGCAATATCACTTAGCTGGTGACCAAATCCGTCCCCATAGTTATGATGCACGAAGTATTCAAGACAGTCTTTTCCGCCTGCTGTTGCCGTTCATTGTTGTCTTCGGAAAGGATACTGTTGATCTTGGCAGTCAAGTCAGTATCCCATACTGTGGACCCACCCCATATGAAAAGACGACGAGTACTGTACAGTAGGCTGTAGGTATCTGTTCTTCTTGGTGGTAAGGTATATTACGAATGCACATGTTCCATTACACATCCGAAAGATATTATTCAGCAGGCATCCGTACTCCAAAGTATGATTATCCAAGTTCCAGAAAGGACACCACATTAGGAATTACAAACGACGATCCGCATCGAGCTCGATGGACTTCTCGCTCAGCCGCATCTTGGGCGAGGTCTCCATTGCTCTGCTCAAATATTTCTCGCTTCCACAAGGCAAGCTCTAGAACAGATACCCCCTCGACTTGTTCAAAAACTTGGAAGGTAGCAAAGGTTGCCCGCCACAGTAGCTGTTGCCGTTCATTGTTGTCTTCGGAAAGGATACTGTTGATCTCGGCAGTCAAGTCAGTATCCCATACTGTGGACCCACCCCACATGGAAAGACGACGAGTCACGTAGTTCTGAAGGCATAATTGAACCATGTACATGGACTCGATGGTCCAATTCCATCCCAAGAAGCAATATTCAATGGCCTTTTTCCCGGTGACATCCTCCCAACCCAAAATGTAGGATGGATAGGTCTCTAGCAGCACCTCGAGCAAATCGACTCGCCGCTTCCCAGCAGTCAGGAGTATATGAAAGGGTGACATGCCAAAGTCATCCACAATGTCATTCCTATCATCCTTCTTTGCTACTTGGTGGTTTTGAATGGCTTTACGCAATGTTTGCACACTCGTTGCTGATGAATGATAACACAATTTGTGGATCGGGTAATCGTCTCCAAATCGGCTGACTTCACCCATAAAAAAGGGAGCTAGATCCCTTCCATATTGCTGCTCGAGCCAAGTACATCCTTGAAATCCATTCTCGCCGAATCCAGAACCAAATCTGTTGTCGAGTCCATGAATCTTGTATTCTTCGCTTAGAGATCTGGGCAGTGATACATTGATCATGGCCTTGCAATGGACAAAGGCATCCTTGCGAATCCGAAATTGAGGAGACATTCCCGTCGGTGGAATTTCGACCGTCACCAACCGCGGACAGCTGGCAAAGGCCCGAATCCCAACCAATTCCACCGACTGGGGCAAAATAACCGCTTGGAGCGCAAGGCAGTTACCAAAGGCAGAATGCTGAATCTCTTGGACTCGATCCTTCCGATAGTTCCACATCTACTACCAACGACGTGCATCCGAAAAAGACACTCGATTTGATGACTGTCACTGTGTTTGGAATCTTGACTTTTCTCAGCGCAATGCAATCCATAAATGCTTCCCATTCCATGTGTTTTAGAAGGCTTGACTGTTGTTGTTGTTGTTGATGATGAGGGCTACCAAAGTCGACGCCCTCCAAAGCTGAACATCCCTTGAAGGAATCCTGTTCAATTGTTTCGACTGTCGATGGAATCTTGACATAGTTTAACGAAATGCAATTGAGAAACGAGCTGGCCTTGATTTTCTTGAGACCTTCGGGAAGGGAGACTTGTTTCAAGTTGCTACATGAATGGAAGCAACTCTTGGGAAGTTTCTCGAGACTGGATGGAATTTTGATTTTTTCGAAGGAAGAACAATCCAGAAAGGCGGATGGACCAACCACCAAGGATCCCAAACGGAGTTCTTCGTCTTTTGGTTGTTCAAAGGCTGCTAGCAGCTTGACTTCTTTCAAGGATCTACAGCCATGAAAGGCATGGCCTTCAATCTCTTCTACAGTCGATGGAATGTAAATTCGCGCCAAGGCCGTACACTGATAAAAGGAGCAGAATCCGATATGCTTTAGTTTTGACACAGCAGCATTGAGGTCTACTTGAACCAACTGGTTGCACCTGGCAAATGAATTCTTGCCAATGGTTTCGACCGACCAAGCAATCGAAATTCTTGGTAGCTTAATACACTCCGCAAAGGCGTAGTCTCCAATTGTTTTGAGTTGGCAAGCTGGTTTGATTGTGTTGGTCTGCAAAATCGTTATGCTGCTATTGACAATAATGGCTTCATGATCTTCTTCTTGTTCTATCATTACCACTTCGTGCAGGTCATGACACTTTTCGCACAGCCGATTGGGCAATGAGGCAGCGGTAGGACGAATAAGAAGCTTTTGTACCGCGGCAGGTGCCTTGGTGATGCGTTTGCGGGCACCATTCTTGGTAGAGGAGGAGGATGATGATGATTCTCCTGAATAGATGAATTCAACTGTGATGGATGTAAATTGATTATTATTCTCGTTGGTTGACGACTCTGAGAGAGCAGTGGAAGACTCTGAAGGTGGCGACGGCGACAATGCCATTCTGCCTCCTTCCGGAATCGAAGACATCGTAATCAGAACAGTGGAGGCACTAGATCATATAGTTGAACACTGACATTTTGATTTGGATATTATTCCATTGTCGGATATATAGACATGATGATGAGGCAAAGAATAACCCGGATTCTATTTTATGGGTTGCCTACAGGAATATCCTACTGGTACTTGTACACGTACATACGTGCGTGTCATGTAAAATAACCTGTATGAAGGACAGACACTTCAAAGGATATTGTGTGATGAGTGATGAGTGATGAGTCAAAATAAAAATCTGCAAAATGAATAATAACAAGGAGAGAGATGACAATGACGGTGAAGCTCTTGCGCCCGCCATAGACTCAAAAGCACCTCCAACATGCCAGGACTGCAAATCACCCAAATAATCATCTGATTGAGGATTGTTTCGTTGAGCAGCTTCAGTTAGCCAATTTCAGTCGTGGCTGAAATGATTTCGTGTTAGTTCCACGATGGTGATGATGAAGATGCTTGGAGCGTTGCAGACGATGCCCAAACTATTCAGAACCCGTTTCGACTTTTCGGCAATCATCGTGGAAGTCTGACTTTCATTTCACTAGTCTCACTTTTACTTGGCTTGCCGACAGTCACAAGACAGAACAAACATGATTTGCCTACTCACTACCACCAACAACAACATCAACACCATCACGCAACTAGCGTTGACTCTTCTTGTCGTGCTAGTCGCCTTTACACCTGCCATTATCGAACAGCTCGTTAATCGAGCCCAGATTGTGATTGCGCCAGTCCGCAATGTCATCAACAACGGAATCGCTGCACTTCTTACAAACACCACCGTTGCTACCGTTGCAGCCATCATCGATGCTGTCCAAACTATCGCCAACAGAGTTCTTGAACCCGACAGCGATGCTGCTGCTTTCAAGAACAACAAGAACATCAAGAACATCAAAATCTTGGCTCTTCCACTCAGCGAAACTTACCTACAGCTCATCCTCAGAGCTCGTCCACGACACTGGGTCTTCAGATCTCCACAGGAGATCATTTTCTGGACCCCACGACACTTGATCCCAACCTCCACTATCCGTGCCACCATTATTACAGCCCTTTCCATCATCGATGCTCTCGAAAAAGTCGCCAACAGAGCCTTGGAATCTTACTGCAACAACAACCACAAGAACATTAAGATCCTGGCTCTTCCAATCAGCGAAACTTTCCTCCAGCTCATCCCCAGAGCTCCACGACACTTGATCCTCAGAGCTTCACGCGAGATTATTGTCTGGACTCCACGATACTTGATCCGAACCTCTTTCTGTGCCACCGTTATCGCAGCCTTTCTACGGACCATTATCGATGCTATCCAAACGATCAACAAAAGAGGTTTGGAATCTGACATCAGTGCTGTTCTCAACAAGAAGAAGAGCGAATTTCTTGCTCTTCCCATCAGCGAGACTTTCCTCCAACTGGTCCCTAGAGCTCCACGTCACATGGTCCTCAGAGCTTCACGCGAGATCATTGTATGGACTCCACGAAACTTGATCCGAACTTCTGACCCTTCCATGGTCCTCCCACGCATTATCGAGCTCGCTCAAGAGTTTGTCAACACGAGCACCATTGGAACGGTTATGTCATGCGCATTGGCTTCTTTGCCAACACCTGTTCCACAGTGCTGGACTCAACGCTTCAGCCTTGGCGCAGTCATGCAATTGTCGCCACCAACCTCCTTTACTACTTTCTTTGGGGGGAAAGAGCCCGAATATTATGTGAGCTCATTGGTCAGTATCATCGTTGACCACCACCACCACCACCATCACCAAGAAGACAAGCAGGAAGAAGCAACAGCGACTCCCATTGCCACCACTGAATCGACTGATAGTTCCATTATTGTTCTTTCCTCGTCGGATATGTTGGCCAACATTGCAATTGCAGCCGATAAGGAAAAGAACAACTTGGACGATGATGAAGATGAAGTGGAACACGTGGATGCAGCTGCTGCTGCTGTACTTTCTGCATTGTCTTCTTTTGCTGAAGAGGATAAAGTTGAATCTTCCCCTTCACTCTTCTACAAGAAAGAGGAATCTGAATCGTTTGCAGACTTGAAAGGCAAGCGAAAGGTCGTTCCATTTTGGATGTCCAAGCATAGCATTGCGCGAGCTGCTGGCAAGAAAGTCAAGGGACGTCGTGGACAATTCAAGCAATACCTTCGAGCACAAAAGAAGGCCGACCGTATCAAGATGGAGCAACAGCGTCGAGATGCTGTGAAACAACAAGAACGAATGGATGGCGGACATGAGGATATGGAAATCGACCATGAGGAAGACGAAGTGAAAATGGAAATCGATTATGAGGAATCTACTACCGATGCCTGCTGCAGCTTCACTGCTTCGAATTTCACGAGACGTCGTGGACAATTCAAAGAACGCGTAGTAGCACAAAACAAGGCTGGTCGTCGCAAGATTGAGCAACAACGTCGAGATGCGAAAAAACAAGAACTCTTGCGACAAAAGAGAGGAATGAACGAAATGAAAATCGAGTATGAGAATGATGTCTTTGACTCTTCTCATCTCGCCTCCTTTTCTGAATGGTACAGAGCTGAATTTGGATGTGAGCCAACAAGCTCATTGGACATCTTTGATGATCCATCCTTCGGACATGCATAAACTGGACATGCATAAACTGAAAATGAATGGGCCATGGATGGCTCAGTATGCAAGAACATGGAAGAACTTTCCACAAGCAAGACAGCCGACTTTGGTCGAGACTGCAACAAGAAAATCTATACGAAAACATGGAATAACGTTCCACAAGCAAGACTGCCGACTTTGTTCGAGACTGCAACAAGAATGAATGCAAAACAAATGATATGCATCAATACACTACTTTCAAGTAGAACGCAACCAAATTAGACAAACAAACAAAATGCAATGTAAATAGACGCAAATAGAACGTCGTGTATCCCCTTGGAAGCTTTCAGATCATTCGCCTTGAACTAGTCCCCACAGGTATCCTCCTTTTACTCTGACCAGTTGGAGACGCAAAGCAATCTTATCTAACTTGTTTGAAAACCTTGCTCCAGCATCTTAGCTTAGTCAAAAATGAATGACAACGATAGACTTCGCATGAATTGAATAACACATGCACAAGTATATACAAGAATAGGTTTCAACAACAGCAAAAGGATGGATGTATAAAATAGTTTGATACAACAATTTATTCTAATGTGTTTGTGCTGTTTGACTCTCAAAAAATTATTTAGAAGACAGTAAAGTCCTTTCCAGCAATCAAAGCACCCAGCCGCGAAAGGCTTGACGATTCCAGTCAAGAGTGAAACGGGTCCAGGGATGGTTTGCTCGGTCAAGAATCCAAATAGTCCCAACATGGTCAGACGACCGTTGTTGATTTCCTTTACTAAACCAGCGGCTAATCTCCAAAGTGATGGCAATGGACTACAAAAGCACCTTCAATATGGACAGGAATCCACGAGGCACTCGTCACTCAGGCGACTTATCTGGCCAGGGGAGGACTCAACGCAGTGTTCAAGATGACCGATATAGATGGTTCCACACGCATATTGTCAAGATTCTGAGGTACAATAAAAGCAAGACTTTTTACACGGAAAGCAATTTTGACCGCGTCCGCCGGGATTCTCCCGTCATGGAACGTGGCATAAGTTCATCGAGTTTGGAAAAGATGGGGGTCTTGATTCTTGGATGGAAGATAGATATCATGATTTGTCACAAGATCAAAAGCTGCAAGTAGCTACTCAGATATCTCAATCCTTGACCGATGTCCACAATCTCGATGGCGACGGCATTTCCAGCATGACTCACGGGGATATTGCGGCATAGCAATACATTTTGATCATGGGATATTCAACTTGAACGATTTCAGTAGAGGACGTCTCATTCAATGGAACAGCAAGCTACAAGAACCATGTTCTTGCACGATACGAAGCAATTGCGGAAAGGTAGGTGAAGATCAAAATTGGATAGGGTAGATTGGATCGGTTATTGTTATCAAACCTGAATGACATCGTTTTTTTCATTATGCTCACGTTTCTGGACAGTTACGATCGCCAGAAGAACACAACTTTATCCTTCACAAACGGCCGCAATGAACTCTGAAGTATATTTGTAAAGATGATTGATTACCGGTCAAGAGGCATGGTATGGGTATGGCATAGAAGTTGCCCAAAAAGCTATCAGCGACGGTATGTTGCCACCACTATAAGGAAAGATATAAATTAATCCGACCTAGTCACTCAGGTGCTGATGAAAGCTGCGCTATTGGAATGTATTATGTCTACGAACCCACGCTGAGAGGTCAAAGGCTAGCAAGAATGTCACCGTCGACTTTCTGAAGGGTGAAGCAACACAACTTGGTTTGCAGTGGGACAAGCTCTATGAGGGGGTGCGGAGAAACACTTTGACGTCTGTGGAATAAAGTTTCAGCTATACAGTAGCACTGTACTGTATTAGGAACTTTTTGGGAACTGTCGAATAATGAGTGAATGATATCGAGCTCGCATTGAATGAAGGAATCATTGTCGCAGGTTTTCTCTGTTCCTTCGCAGGTTTTCTTCTCCATCTTCTCCGTTAAATAAATCCAGAAACTCTCCTCTGTGTTTGGCGGGCAGGCAGATTCCATACGAAATTTGTTATATGGTTGTCGCCTTGGATACAGGATCACGCGTGCCATCTCGCCAAAATTCACCTTATACACGTGTACCGTGTTCTTTTGAAAATCGCTTCAAGATTCCGTGACGCAATGATATCCTCCCAACGGATAGATTTGTGAGAGGTGCGTTTTCGAAAACATTTCATTCTACAACAATATTACAATGATCCGAAAAGGCGCGAGCCATGAAAGATGGCGAAACTGCTCATATGTGGAGTCCAACAGGAGCGGTGAAGAGTACCACGACAATGATGGAAATCCACTCTCGACTAGCCCTCAAGAAGCCAATCGAGAAGCCTGCACGAAAAGCTGCAATCGTCGTGTAAGTGGAAGTATTGCTCGGCTACGACAAAATCACCAGCTGATCTGGTCTTTCCAGGCAAGCATGCTTCTTTTGTGCCTACATTCAGTGGCAAGTCGATTCGATTCAATATCGGCACTCCCAACGGTGGAGGGTATGCAGAGGAGGCTTTCGGTGAGAGGAAAACAAACAAGTGACACCAGCTTTCGACAGCCAAGAGTTCTTCAAGTGGACGACTCGTCCTTTCAAGCAGTTCAGAATCTTGTTCATCATAGTGTACACAAGGAGTCGGAACATGAAATTCAAATCACAAAGAGCGAGAGACGTGCCAAGAAGAATCTAAGAAATAGCTATCAATACAAGAAGTGGCAACGAGACCCACTAAGAGAGGGAGATTGTGAACCCATGGATCCTTGGCAAGAGACGAGCTTTCCTAGCTGTAACCTCATGCATGAGGTTGACGTAGCACAACAAATGGAAGTGTTAACAGAAGGAGGCTATAATACGATCTACAAGATGAAGGACATTGACGGAGCCACCCACATTGTCAAGATTCTAAAGTACGAAAGGGATTACAGTGACCGTAACTTCGATCGCGTGCGGCGCGATTCTTTGCTCATGGAACGAGCGTCTGGCTCCGACTATGTCGTCGATACCTATAGTTTTTGTGGGTTTGCTCAAGTCATTGAATATGGCAAGGGCGGAAACCTTGGTGACTTTTTGCATGGCGATCATTATAGACGCATAACGCAAAACCAAAAGCTTCAGATTGCTACCCAGGTTACTCAAGCTTTGGCCGATCTGCACAATCTGGAGGGCACGGGCATCTCGAGCACTACTCACGGAGACTTTGCCACCAAACAGTATATTTTCGTAAACGGCAGATTCAAACTGAGTGACTTTAATCGAGGGCGTTTCATCCGATGGAACAAGAAAACGCAAGAGGCCTGTCCGTACACAATCGGTCACAATGGAGACAAGGTGAGAAGGTGGTTTCGTTCGCATGCGTAGTCTGAGTGATTCCAAGTACTGTAGTAGTAGATACCACGATCGACGATCTAATCCATTGCTTATTGCAATTGCATATTCAGTTCCGAGCGCCAGAAGAGTACATCAAGGGGGCACCCCAAACTGCGGCTATCGATGTATGGGCATTAGGAAGCCTGCTTGTAGAGGTGGTATCGGGGCTTCCAGTTTGGTACGGATACGACAATGAGGTTGCGCAGAAGGCGATTCTGGAGGGAATAAAGCCACCATTCCTCCGTGAACAAATAAGTAACCCATCCGGTCCAATCAACGAGGTGTTATTGGAAGCTATCGATATGTGCTGGGTTTATGAAGCGAAGGATCGACCAAAGGCTGGGTTCATTTTGGGTTACTTGAAAAAGGAAGCAATGAGGTTGGGAATAAAGTGGAACGAGCCATTCAAATTGAATGGACATTGAAACGTATAGTTAGTGTTTGCGATTTGATCTGACAAGGCAATACGCGCATTGAGTCAGTCTCTTTGTCTTTTAGGTTACAGCCCGTTGATACTACATCATCATATGGCTGTCGTGACTTGACCTAGAAAATGATCATCTTCGTCGCCCAAATAGAATAGAAATATCGCGCAAATCAATTATTATGAGGATTTTTTGAATGAGAATAACGTGTGTTTCCCCGCCGACAGCTGACATACAGTATATTTTACACTCCTAAAATCTTGCGAAATTGAAAATGAAGCAAATGAAAAAAACAGCACCCGCGTGTGTATCGCGTGCGCGGCCGGCCTGGCGGAGCGAGTTGATGATTTATTTGTAGCTGCACGTGTACGTGTACACGTACAGTGTACATGTGTACACGTGTACGTGTACGTCACAAAAGGATGAAGGGCAGACAAAGCGATAATGATGAAAGTAATTTCAAATTGTCGTCGTCAAAATAACAAGGAGAGAGATGACAATGACGGTGAAGCTCTTGCGCCCGCCATAGACTCAAAAGCACCTCCAACATGCCAGGACTGCAAATCACCCAAATAATCATCTGATTGAGGATTGTTTCGTTGAGCAGCTTCAGTTAGCCAATTTCAGTCGTGGCTGAAATGATTTCGTGTTAGTTCCACGATGGTGATGATGAAGATGCTTGGAGCGTTGCAGACGATGCCCAAACTATTCAGAACCCGTTTCGACTTTTCGGCAATCATCGTGGAAGTCTGACTTTCATTTCACTAGTCTCACTTTTACTTGGCTTGCCGACAGTCACAAGACAGAACAAACATGATTTGCCTACTCACTACCACCAACAACAACATCAACACCATCACGCAACTAGCGTTGACTCTTCTTGTCGTGCTAGTCGCCTTTACACCTGCCATTATCGAACAGCTCGTTAATCGAGCCCAGATTGTGATTGCGCCAGTCCGCAATGTCATCAACAACGGAATCGCTGCACTTCTTACAAACACCACCGTTGCTACCGTTGCAGCCATCATCGATGCTGTCCAAACTATCGCCAACAGAGTTCTTGAACCCGACAGCGATGCTGCTGCTTTCAAGAACAACAAGAACATCAAGAACATCAAAATCTTGGCTCTTCCACTCAGCGAAACTTACCTACAGCTCATCCTCAGAGCTCGTCCACGACACTGGGTCTTCAGATCTCCACAGGAGATCATTTTCTGGACCCCACGACACTTGATCCCAACCTCCACTATCCGTGCCACCATTATTACAGCCCTTTCCATCATCGATGCTCTCGAAAAAGTCGCCAACAGAGCCTTGGAATCTTACTGCAACAACAACCACAAGAACATTAAGATCCTGGCTCTTCCAATCAGCGAAACTTTCCTCCAGCTCATCCCCAGAGCTCCACGACACTTGATCCTCAGAGCTTCACGCGAGATTATTGTCTGGACTCCACGATACTTGATCCGAACCTCTTTCTGTGCCACCGTTATCGCAGCCTTTCTACGGACCATTATCGATGCTATCCAAACGATCAACAAAAGAGGTTTGGAATCTGACATCAGTGCTGTTCTCAACAAGAAGAAGAGCGAATTTCTTGCTCTTCCCATCAGCGAGACTTTCCTCCAACTGGTCCCTAGAGCTCCACGTCACATGGTCCTCAGAGCTTCACGCGAGATCATTGTATGGACTCCACGAAACTTGATCCGAACTTCTGACCCTTCCATGGTCCTCCCACGCATTATCGAGCTCGCTCAAGAGTTTGTCAACACGAGCACCATTGGAACGGTTATGTCATGCGCATTGGCTTCTTTGCCAACACCTGTTCCACAGTGCTGGACTCAACGCTTCAGCCTTGGCGCAGTCATGCAATTGTCGCCACCAACCTCCTTTACTACTTTCTTTGGGGGGAAAGAGCCCGAATATTATGTGAGCTCATTGGTCAGTATCATCGTTGACCACCACCACCACCACCATCACCAAGAAGACAAGCAGGAAGAAGCAACAGCGACTCCCATTGCCACCACTGAATCGACTGATAGTTCCATTATTGTTCTTTCCTCGTCGGATATGTTGGCCAACATTGCAATTGCAGCCGATAAGGAAAAGAACAACTTGGACGATGATGAAGATGAAGTGGAACACGTGGATGCAGCTGCTGCTGCTGTACTTTCTGCATTGTCTTCTTTTGCTGAAGAGGATAAAGTTGAATCTTCCCCTTCACTCTTCTACAAGAAAGAGGAATCTGAATCGTTTGCAGACTTGAAAGGCAAGCGAAAGGTCGTTCCATTTTGGATGTCCAAGCATAGCATTGCGCGAGCTGCTGGCAAGAAAGTCAAGGGACGTCGTGGACAATTCAAGCAATACCTTCGAGCACAAAAGAAGGCCGACCGTATCAAGATGGAGCAACAGCGTCGAGATGCTGTGAAACAACAAGAACGAATGGATGGCGGACATGAGGATATGGAAATCGACCATGAGGAAGACGAAGTGAAAATGGAAATCGATTATGAGGAATCTACTACCGATGCCTGCTGCAGCTTCACTGCTTCGAATTTCACGAGACGTCGTGGACAATTCAAAGAACGCGTAGTAGCACAAAACAAGGCTGGTCGTCGCAAGATTGAGCAACAACGTCGAGATGCGAAAAAACAAGAACTCTTGCGACAAAAGAGAGGAATGAACGAAATGAAAATCGAGTATGAGAATGATGTCTTTGACTCTTCTCATCTCGCCTCCTTTTCTGAATGGTACAGAGCTGAATTTGGATGTGAGCCAACAAGCTCATTGGACATCTTTGATGATCCATCCTTCGGACATGCATAAACTGGACATGCATAAACTGAAAATGAATGGGCCATGGATGGCTCAGTATGCAAGAACATGGAAGAACTTTCCACAAGCAAGACAGCCGACTTTGGTCAAGACTGCAACAAGAAAATCTATACGAAAACATGGAATAATGTTCCACAAGCAAGACTGCCGACTTTGTTCGAGACTGCAACAAGAATGAATGCAAAAAAAATGATATGCATCAATACACTACTTTCAAGTAGAACGCAACCAAATTAGACAAACAAACAAAATGCAATGTAAATAGACGCAAATAGAACGTCATGTATTCTCTTGGAACCTTTCAGATCATTCGCCTTGACGTAGTCCCCACAGGTATTCTCCTTTCACTCTGACCACTCCGACAACAGCATCACCCCCATGCTGGTCTTCTTCAAGCCAACTACTAGAGGACATGGCAATACAAGCAATCGTATTCAACTTGCTGACTCCAGGATCTACAAAAAAGGATGGGTGGATTGTAGGAAAAAAATAGTTTGATACAACAATTTATTCTATTGTGTTTGTGCTCTTTGACTCTCAAAAAATTATTTAGAAGAAAGTAAAGTCCTTTCCAGCAATCAAGGCACCCTCGTATGGCTTGACGATTCCAGTCAAGAGAGGAACGGATCCAGGGATGGTTTGCTCGGTCAAGAATCCAAAGAGTCCCAACATGGCCAGACGACCGTTGTTGATTTCCTTTACCAAACCAGCGGCCTTGGCTTCCTCGGACTTGCCGCTGGAGAAACCAAAGGGATCAAAGAGGTTGAATGGAACTGGGTGAGGAATGGCAGCTCCAAAGGCAGGGAAGGCACCTGGCTTTCCACCCTTCATGTAGTGAGCTTGTCCCTCAGTAGTGCTGAGAGAAGAGGCCAATTCAGAGTAGACCTCCAAGAATCCAATGAAAGTGATGATTTGGTGCTTGGATTCGATGGGAAGAGCAGCCCATTGTTCTGGAGGAGAAAGGTCCGTGGATGGGAAAGGAGTTCCATCCAACTTCATGGGCCAAGGCCAGTGGAAGTTGGATTGGACGCAGTATCCGACGAAAGCAAACATGGCAACACGTCCGTGCTTGATTTCGGCGTGACGGAGGAAACCAATGGTTTCGGCATCACCGGCTTCCCACAAATTCCAAGACGAAAGTCGAAGAGGATCGTAGTATTTGACGACTGGGTTCAACTTTCCTGCCAAGGCTTCAAGATCGGCCTATTTTAGGATAAGGTTGTATATAAGCAAGATGGATTGAGGATTACATACAAGAAGATGGACGAAACGAGAAAAAAGTTGGTAAGCCAATGAATGGATGCATTGATATCAAATGTTTCGATAAAACACCAATGAGCGAGGACTCACCTGAGATTCTTGGACAGCAACTGAAGCGCGAGATCCTTCTTGAGCAGGCGCAAAAGCAGCGGCGGAGGCAATAAGGGAGGCAAGGATAGCGGTCTTCATGGTGGATTTATATTTTGAGATTGTGGCCTAGTATGTACTGGTATCTTCAACAATCTGTCTTCTGCTCGTCCTGAGAAACCTCGTTCGTTTGCGTGGCAAAGATACCACAAATCTTGGACTTCAAGACAGTCAGATCTCCAAAAACCGTCGCAGTCGTTTGGACTTCAACTCAAACTTGAAGTTGAACTTTGAACTTTTATTATTGTCGTGACGTTTTCGTTTTTGAATTTTCGTCCATCCTTCTGCCGCGGTCGAATAAGTCGAGGTAGTTTTAAAAATATATGGGGGAATGGAGAAATGAAAGACATCACAACGGATGCGTATGATGATGCAAAAGATGACATCATCGACAGTGGAAGACCACGACAACTCATCCTGTAGTACACTGTAGGCAGAACAAAGGTGTTGTCATCATCACCAACATAGTCAGATGGTGGAATCGCACATCAAATCTTTTGAATCACTATTATACATCCGATTATAGATCATCTTATTTTTCCTGCAGTCAGTGAAGCGGAATAATCTCCACACATCAACAAGAACTCCGAGGAAATAAAGTTGGCTACAGCATATAATAGCCACTGCTTTCGATTCGCAGCATGAATAAGTTTATTTTTGGCCGTGCGCTTTTGCTACTTCTTTGGCATTCAACCACAGCCGCATTCCTACTGATACAGATGCCATTGTCACCTGAGATTTCGACGAGCCTAATACCACGAATCAACGACCAACAAAGAATCCATGACATCCCCGTCCAAAGATGGCACACGTCCCTATATCATCTCTCAACGATCAACCGTCGGTCGACAAGAATCAGACTACGGGCTGAATCTCCTCAATCGGCTGTAACCACCATGGAAACACTAGTAGCAAATCAGGAATCCGTGAAGGTTGGAATTATTGGTACGTTCCATCCATATTATGTGGTGATAATTTGCACCCTTCCTTTGATTATTTTTGTTCCATGACTAATATGGTACTGAATATTGATGATGCCTATTATTGTTATTCTCGCAGGAGCTGGTGCCATTGCCAAGGGAACTGCAGCCCTCTTGTGTCGAGCGGGGCATGATCCCATGATTTGGTCTCCCTCGGGCAAGGCCACGGATGCTTATTCTAACCACCAATACCACCAAGTACAATTGATTGCCACTGGAGCCATACAATTGGAATCATCCATTCGGATAGCACAAACCGCCCAGGAACTAGTCGCGGAGAATGATGTGCTGGTATTTGCCTTGCCAGCCAATGGTCACAAGAAAGTATTCGAAGACCTCGCTCCGTTTGTGAGATCCGATCAACCTTTGATCATTTCCTCGCATTCGTCGTTGGGAGCCCTCTATTTGTCGCAACTCTTGCAACAGCATCGACGAAAGGGTCCAACGTCGACGACTCCTTGTATCACGGCGTGGGGCACGACCGTTTGTACGGCACGATCGACGGCGCCTTTATTATTGGAGGAATCAGTAGAAGCACAAGGACCCATGATGATGATGGTGCGGATCAATACGATTCGCGAAAACGTGGATACCTGCACGATACCTTCCACCTTGCAAGAACCAGCGACCCAATTGTGCAAACATTTGTTTACATCCAACAGAAGCAATGATCAAATCATTGAATTCCGACCACGACAAGGTTTGTTGGCAATATCTCTGTCCAACTTGAATCCGCAAAATCATCTTGGGATTGCCTTGGGCAACATTAGTCGGATGGAAAAGGGCGAAACTTGGTATCAGGTACGTTTCATTCGTTTTTGTAATGATGTCAATAACAATGATGATGATGGAATCCATGAAAGATTGATTCATGAGCTCGCATTCACAAAACGTTGGTATTATATTACTCTCCGTGTTTAGTTTGAAAACGTGACGCCAACAATCGGCCGATTCTTGGAACAACTGGACCAGGAAAGATTGGAGATTGCCAAGGAGCTGGATCTGGAAGTCAAGACGATCTTTGAGCACTTTTCGCAAAGTTTTCATGTTCCAGTTACTGATAGTATCTCGGATATGAACCAAGTCATTCACACGGATGGGAACGATGTCCATGGTCCCGCCACGGTTGACAGTCGATATGTCACGGAAGATGTTCCCTTTGGATTGGTGCTTGTCATTGTTCTGGGGGACTTGGTAGGCAAACCAGCGATGTTGCATCGATCAGGATTGCAAATTTTATCTGCCATGTATGCTCGTGATTTTATGAACGAAAATGATCTCTTGCAAGTACTGGATTTGACAAGCTACCAGTTGCAAGAGTTGAAGGAAGCAGCACTCTCTGGAAACTTGAAAACGGTGATAAAGGCCAAAAGCAAAAGCAATTCAATATAAAGTATTGTTGGATTCAGATCCCCCCTCCTCCTCTCAAACTCACGGCGTTGCCCCTGTGTGGCAAGCACTAGAAGGACATTCTAAATCATGGAAGTAATTCATCAGTACAAGGGCGAAAGAAATATTATGCTAGTTGCTATGTAACTAAAATACTCTATTTGTTGTTATATCCCGACGTCGAGCCCTTCGTCCTCCTTCAGCTATATTGGGAAGCATCCACTAATGTCTTCTCGTTTCCCATAAAAAGGTCAAATGCAAAATGTTGCTACAAACAATTGAGAACGAAAACAGCGATCGTGGAAAATGAAGGCCTTTCATGGAATGATCATTGCCTATACAGCTGCAATCATATTAGAATGAGACTGGAACTGTACAAACTTATGTTCGGTCGACGCGATGTGCTGGTAGCTTGGCAACGCGTAGTCTGATTCCAAAGGTTCATCGTCTTCATCCTCGTCGAATGATATGTGCTCTGTAATAACCTTCACCAAGTCTTGGTCAGATTCTTCCCACATTTCGTTCAATTCGCTAATGACTTCATCCTTCTTTTCCCACATATCGTTCATGTCCTTCACAACGTCAAAGACCTTTGTCGAGTTCTCGCCAGTCGATTCGGCTAGAGAATCGTTTTCTGTATCCTCCTCATCCGAATCCAAGTCCGAATCGGGAAGTGACACGATCCGAGCTGCTGCAAGATTTGCGTTAGTAAGTTGTGGATAATGCATGTCGATCTTGAGACTGACGGTATCGATGAGGTCGAACAGGGCTTTGGATGCAACCTCTGTAGGGGATGGTGGTGCTTCCCTTTCAGGCAGTGTAGCAAATGATACCTTCTTTTGGAGAATCTCTGTTGATTCCGAATGAAGAACAGGCTCAACAATTGAGTTCTCTACTTCGTCTTGCATCTCCTTGGTCAGTTCGCGGGGAGGAACAGACTCGCAGGGTGTATTGTCTGCTTTCATCGGTTCCACTTGGGGGGCGGACTCGGTGGGCAAGTCTTCTTGTTCCAGTTGTACAAACCCTGTCGACTCGGGTTTGGAAACGGACTCGGTGCGCGGGCTGTGTTCTTTCTCTTGAATCACTTCGGTCTTTTCGGGTTGATGAGCAAGTTTCCCCTTTCGGCAGTTGCCTTCTACCGTTGATTTCTTGCCCTTCTTCTTGAAGAATCGGCCAAATATAGCCTTCGCCTTCTTTTTTGTAGAGGATTTCTTCTTGGAACTAGATTCAGTTGTCGTTACATCCGTAGGAGCCTCAGTGGAAAGTTTGTGCTCGCTGAAATCAGAGGCAATAGTCAACTGCTTCTTGACTGGTGCTTGCTCCGAGAATGAAAGATCAGTTTGCTTCTGCCCTTTATCAACGAGAGAGTTCTCGTTGACATCAGTCGCAACAACCAACTGCTTCCTGACTCGTGTCTTCACTGGGGATGCCGAAACTGATCGATAAGCAGTTGGCTTCTCTTCTTCTTTGCCACTGAGAGAGCGGAAGACCAAAACTATTGCCTCGCATGCGTAGTCAATGCAGGCTAGAGGACTGCTGTCGTCGATATCCTGCTGTTGTTGTGGCGCTTTCTTAGTGAGCTTTGCGTTGGGCTCGGTAGAAGCAATCTTGGTGATCTTGTTCCCCCTGTGTGACATCTTATTGGTGATTCTTTGTGTTATAGTAGTTGGCTGCTCTGTTGTGACGACCTTGAGAGTCTTCGAACCCTTCTCACTTTCAATGGCCTCAGTCGTAGCGACTACGAGAGACTTTGTAGCTGTAGCAGTCATGCGTTTTATGGATGTAGGATGCGTTGTGTTTTTTCTTTGTCTTCTTCTTCTTTTGTTTCCGTTCTATTCAACAATATTATGCCGTACAATATTATACCGTAGACACATGCCTTCACCTTTCTGGTAATCGTGACAAAGTAGTGAGTGGGTACTTCGTGCAAACAAATAGGAATCTTCGGATTTATCGGCATGCAACGTCGAGTTTCATTGTGACAAAGGTGCGCGATACGTTGAATTGTGAGAAGATGCCGAATCTTCATGCGTTCCAGAAACAATTCATGATTTTTAGTAATTTCGACGTGATTCATTACTCGTCGAAACGATCGATCATGTTGGATCGCCTGCCGGCATAACATTGAATATCTCATGCAGGATCATGGATCATCGCCAATTTCCATTTTTCGAATCTTTGCTTTTGGGTGCGTGGTGGTGGAAGAAGATTAGAAACGAAGATTAGAAAATGATAGACTTGGACGAATATGACGGAATATTTCAGAAGATTGAAGACCAATTCCAAGGTTTGACTGCTCCAGATCATGAGTTTATCGATACCGATGAAAAAGACGTCATCCTCCTGGTGGAACGACGAGGGCGCGGTGATTTGCATTCTTCTTCGTCGTCATCCGCCATTGCTCTAGCTGATGAAAGAGACGATTTGGACACCGATTTCGGTTTAATGCAGGAGACGGAAGACAAAATCTCTGCGGAGCTATTGGAGCTGAGTGATCTCATGCGGTCAGGGTCAAAAGATGATAGAACAAACAAACGAGACACGATGCCACCAGGAGGTTCATGGTTGGGGGGTCGGCGTCCTCGAGTGGAAGTGAGAGTTCTACGTGGGGAACAGAAAAGACATACAACTGAACTCGACAAGGCGATTATGAAGCAGCTTGAAGCGTTCCAAATTAGTGGAAAGGCTAAACAAGACTGCAAGAACAAGAAGCACCAAACGGACGAAGAGACGACGACTATGGAGGAGCGAGTTGAGGACACACTTCAGCATATATCAGGTAGCAGTCAAGATGAAATTCACATATTTCAATCAAACTCGCAAATTGATTCTTTCGATGCATCACTGCACGAGAAGTGTAACATCCATGCGACGAATCAAAGAAGTAGTCCAATGATGAAAGAAGAAAGCGTTGAAGTGGCAGCGATCTTTCATGGCGATCTTCAAGTAGAGATTGATGATGAATCTGAGAAAATTCTTTCTTCGTCGGAACGAGGCTTGAAGGAGACTTATCCGTTGGAATTTTCGGGACGGGCTCCTTCATCATCAAGATGCGCAAAATCTCTGCTGTGTCGTGATCCATCGATCTCATCATCATCCAGTGATGAATCCAGCCTTCTTTGGCTCGACGAAAAGTTGGATATTTAAAAGGTAACAGGCAGCGTGTCAAAAGGGATGTAGAACTGGGGATGAAATGAAGCAAAAGATGTATTGACTATAATACTAGTGTTCATAATATTTTTTCAAAATGTGTCATGTATACGAACGCATCCACCAAAGTAAAACACCCAAGGCAAGAGACGAGGTAATGAAGTAGAGGAAGATGAAGGCAAAGTTTGATAAAAGTGTTCCAATTTGTTGTATCTCTGTGTAGTGTCTCGATGATGAGCCAGATCATCGTAATGCGCATCCAATAAAATAAAAAGCCATCTATCATAACCAAAGGCAAAAAGATAATAAGCTTTTATGCTTCAAAACTAAACAAGATTGGAACTGGCCATCCACAACGAACGGTGGCCAATCAATTAATCAATCCATCCATCTACCAAGCCTCGGTGCCGTACTAATTCATGCTCCCGGCAACGATTGGGAGCATTGTATTTCACTTTCTTCCTTTTTTACACAAAGATATGCACATATATGGACTTGGTGATGTTTCAACCACCACTTCATGTCTCCATCTATCAATAATTCCCATGAACGAACGAACGAAGGAATGAATCCTCGTCATCTCTTCCACCACTTCCCCCCGTTTCCATTTCAAAGTCAACCAATGTTGTACTCATAATATATATTATATATTCAGGAATCAACTCCACGTGCGTTTGAAAAGAGGAGCCGACTTGCTAAATTGACGAAGCAGAAATGGGTCGTATTGAGGAAAGGCGGCGGCCAGCTTGTCGGCGCGACTGTTGACCACTTGGGTAGTGTAAGGGTGCAGTCCCAAGTTTTCCATTTGGGCTCTGTGAGAAAGGAACGATTGAGTGGAAAGGAAAGTGAGTTGTGAGTAAACCATTCATTTCGCCTTAGATTGAAAAGCCACAACGAATATGATCGAACAACAATGCTGTCATTTGTCTATAATCTGTCAATCAAAACAGTTTCTTACCTAGCATACTGCAAACACAAGAGAGAAAAGCTCAGAGCACCAAGAGGAGGTTCCATCCAGTTCCATGTCCACGATCCCACTTCCAGCATGGTTTCAAGGTCCTTTGGTTCTGGAATGTCAGTAGTCACATAGAATTCATTGAACCAAACTGCCGTATTCAGGTTGAAGACCAATGGCAAAGATCCAAAGGCAGCAAGCATTCCTCCACTAATGCCAATGAAATAAGGATAGACAGCCATTCCAGCTCTATTGGATTGTTCAATTTCCTGAAACTTGGTCGTGGCCGCGTCGTAATCCACTCCATCGATGCTCATAATGTGTCGAACCAGAGCCTCGCAACGTGCCTGATGATGTCCCAGAGCGGCAATGGTGACCAAGGTTTCATTGTTCATCTCTGGCAGACCAACGGGCATCAGCTTGGCAATCTCCATTGTTGGTTTGACAGAATCATGATTCGTCGTTTGAAGAAAGCGGCGAGTGTCGTCATTCTTTGTAGGAAAAGGAGTAACGTTATTATTACGAGTATACCCATTATTGGAATGAGTCGTAGTGACAGCAGCCGCAGCACCGCCACCACTTGGACGCATGCGGCGAAGCATGGAAAAGGCTCTTTGACTGGTGGTGTTGAGAGACATGCTGAACAACAACTGGCTTGTACTGTATAGGAATCTGTTCAATACAACCACAATACAACGATTATCGTGGAATGAATGATGAATGAATGAATCCTACTGTAGCGGGACCGCTCAAAAATGCTGTTGCGTTTATGTTGACGCTGCGAATCAATCCTTCTGCCGGTCAGTACCGGAATTTGGATATATTATTAGTCACTTTTTTCCGTTGGCTGGATATAACATCCTCGTACCGCCGTATGATAAGTACTTGAGCTTTTTCTACGCGTGGAACAAGGGCAAAATGCGTTCGACAATCCCGTTTTTCCCACTTGAAATACCCGGTAAAAAGAAGCGGTTTCTAAAAAGGATGTCCCAAAACCTTGATAGTTTCTTTTTTACTGGTATACGTAGTGGAATACCGGTAAGTATGCAGGCAGTTGTTGTTGATCCTAAAGTTCCTGCCAGGACAGCTATTACACTACAGTACTATTAGTAATATCATAGAACAAAACTACGTACACGTGTACTAGTACAAAGTTGCATTGTTGAATGAGACTATGATGGTGACGTTTATTATATTCAATCAATATACCATCATCTTCTAAAATGTCTCCTCATCGTCGGTCCTTGTTTGCCTTCTTCCGCACTCACATTTTTGGGACCACTGTTGTACTCCTCAAAGTATATTGACTGTCTGTGTCGAGTGACACATTCGAGTCCAGCAGACATTCGTGCACCAAGTCTTCCATAGCTCCCAATTCCATAGCTCAAGCATTTGGCATGACTTAACATTGCAATATCAAAAAAGGCTGGAAACATATCGTCGGCCGAGTTGTTGAAGGTGTCGAGATCCAAATGGTTGCGGGGCAAGGATTTCTTGAGTCCCAGAATACGTGTCGGCCAACTATTATTATTACCGCCGGACAACATGTAATCCACGACATTTGCACTATCCGAAGCGACGTAAATCGGCGGCAGTGATAAGCCGCCGGCATCAGAATTGTAGTGCGTTTGGTAGGCAGCAATCACACTTTCTACAGCCTTATAAGCCCATTTCTTCATCAGTTCAGAATGCTCTTCCCACGTAGGCCAAATCAAAGCGGATTCCGACCTGAGAGGGTATAATGCCCGTATGTGAGTTGCAAGGTATTCCTCATTGGCATTCAGACCAATTTGTTCCTCTTTTATTCTGTCAATGTACTCTTGCAACGCTTCTGTTGGGGTGAACATGAATCCAAATACATTGGAAACCACAATCTGGCTAGTACGCTCAGTTGTCCCGAACAAGTCGTAGACCTTAGGTGTCAAGTCCGCACGGGTAGTAACGCAAACCACTCGTTCCGAACTTTGAAGAGCACCCATCATGTATTCGTGGTTGGATTCGTCATGATGTTCGTGCAAGACTTTGGTCGGTTTCTGTAAGCACGAATCGCTAAATGGAGGTCGAGTTACCCATCGCTCAAGTCTCCAATCCAATGCGTAGTCCTGATTATCTTCGGGAGGAACCCAAAAGTCCTCTAGCTGATATTTCTTGTTCCAGTGAATGAGCAATACTCGTTCCGTTTTTTCCGCTTGGACCAGCCAATATGGTATGGATCGGACACGGTCGCTCAGTCCTCCACATTGCGTTCGTTTCAAGCATACCACAACTAGAAATTTGACATCCGTTGCCTTCTCTCGGTCGTACTTTCGCCGTTGACGTTTGTGCCATATCTTGTACCCCTCGATCCAATCAGGAAGTGCTACTACTGTTACTCCTTCCGCGATGACACCAGATTCGTTTTGAAAATCACTATTCGTATAGTTCCAGGTCTGAGGACTTTTGGATTTGGTGACAATCGAACTCAGAAATGGCGATTTCCAGCTACCCTTTGATAGCCAGAATAAGGCTATCAGGATGATGACGCTAGCCAAAAGAATGGCAATCAGCCAACTTTTGAGTTTCTTTCCCTGCTGCGTATTCATCTGTGATGTCATTGCAATGCCTTCAGTTGATTCATTCTTAAACTCTGTGGGACCAGCTTGCTTCCATTGGATTTACTGCAAATACTTTTGCCCTGTCATATGTCAAGCTTGCCTGCTAATGGGTACAGCGGTCGTGTTGTGGCGACGATGACGATGACGACGATATGCCTAAAATATAATACCGGTATATGATTACTTTTATAATAGGCCTATCTCAGTCTTCCATGAACGTGAATGAAATGAATCGCAGCAGGCTGGACTGATGGTGTTTTGACATGATATCAATATACCGGTAGACTGGCTAGTATGCGCGAGGTACCAGGTAGAAGTTACCAAACCGGATAGCATGCTTCGATAACTCATTCATTCATTGAAGCATATAGTCCTCCTATTTATAGTAAAAATTTGTCACTAAATATTTCCTGCTATTGATCCAATTCCTTGCCTGTCTGTTTTAGTGTTCCCTCCCATGTTGTCAGTGCCTCTTCGTCTTTGTGTGCCAAGCACCTGTCGTTGTCCTCCAACATACAATGTAAGCATCACGAAATGCATTTTTGTTTTTTTTTAAACGTTATGCCCAAACGCATCACCATCCATATGTTCTTTATCCAATGAGTCGATCAGAATAACTGAATTGCTTGAGCACTTCCGAACTGTATTGTGGATATCGGTCTGCCAATCGCTCTGCCCGACGGCGTCGAACCATGGACGTGTAAGGGTGAAGTCCCAAGTTTTGGATTTGACCTCTATAGTAGGGGTGTTGGAGTTGGCGTTGGCGTTGGCATTGGCACGGGTGAAGAGTATAGAGGTCAAAGTAGTGGTGAATTGCATTGAAAGAAGAAAATGTGAGTCTCAGGTGTGTCATTTTTTCAACATCAAAATTTTCCAGCAAATCATCGAAATATGTACAACACTCTTCAGACAATGAGAGTTTCATGATGTCTTTGATTTCCTTCAGTTCACTGCATTGTCCGTATCCAATAATGCAGTAAAAATATAGAAATTCAACTGACGATAGAGCAGTAGTTCTGACTGGCCTCACGATCCCCTGAACCATTCTAATGTTCACCAAGCCACTGCATCATATATTTCCCTTACCTAGCATATTGCAAACAAAGCAAAACAAAGCTAAAGGTACCGAGTGGGGGTTCCATCCAATTCCAAGTCCAGGATCCTACTTCCAGCTTGGTTTCCAAATCTCGTGGCTCAGGAATGTCCGTTGTCACGTATGCGTCATTGAACCAAAGAGCCGTAGTCAAATCAAAGACCATGGGGAGTGCACCAAAGGCACCAATCATACCAAGAGAAATTCCAATTAGATAGGGCACCGTCTCAATGTTCAAAGTACCCCTATTGGTTTTGGCAATTTCTTCATATTGGACGCAGGCATCCGCATAACTAAGATTGTCCACGGCCATGATATGTCTCCTCAAGACTTCGCATCCAGCTTCGTGATGTCCCAAGGCGGCAATGGTAGTGAGGGTGGTATTGTCCATTTGACTCAACCCAGTGGCCATGGATTTGGCCATATCCATGGAAGGAGGAATCAATGCGCTGGGATCTTCCTTTTCTTGTTCTTCCTTGCGGTATGTTACAGAGTAGTGACGTTGTGTGGTAGTGGTAGTGGTAGTCGTGGTCTTCGTCGTCGTCGTCATCATCATCATCATCTTGCTATCATTTCCGAGTGATGAAAATGACGAAAGCGCCCCAACTTGATGAGAACGAAGAAGATACCTGATTGCGCCTCCTGCATGAGTGCAATAAGTGCGAGATGCAAAGCTTCGCAAGGACATTTTGTTGATGATGCTGTTGCTGTTTTTGACTTCAGAGCGGACACGGCTTCCCTCTTTGATTCTAACAATAACTTCGGGTAGAGAGAGAAAGAGATGTGAATAATACCACCGATATTATGTCTCTCAGTATACGGTAGATGATCTCCGCAAATAACAGAGGATGATGATCGCGATGCAGATGATGAAATGGTCGAAACCTACCTGATGTGCGTACTTTGTACGTAACCGGCATCCAAGAGAACCCGGAGGATCGCCAAAGGA
>CAKOGP040000247.1:29717-81654 GCA_933822405.4 Cylindrotheca closterium | reverse complement strand
AAATCAATGGTCATTCCAATTGGATTTGAAAAAATTCGACGTATAAAATCCGTTGAAAACAGACGTTGTACATCGATTCAAATACACGGAAAATACGCGAAATTCGTCCATTTGGAATGGGCCTTATTAGGCTGTTTCCACACGAACCGAATTTCGAAAACCGAAAAGACGCCAAATCCAGCCAGAGATTTTCGGTTTTGGATAATCGGATCGGTGAAAAACATGTTTCCACGCGAAAACGAAATTTGGCAAACGAATGTCTGAAACATTAGCCAATCAGAAACTAGTACCCTACTGTCAGCCAACCAACGGAACCACCTGCATCTCATCACAACTCCGTCGTAGTCTCATTACATAGGAAGACTAGTCAGCGGGCTTTGGCGCCTCAAACTATTGCCGTTGCTGCTTTGGCGCCTCAGACTATTACCGTTGCTGCTTTGGCGCCTCAGACTGAATTGGCATCCGGGCACATTCATGTGGATTTGAACTGTAATCAGAGCCCAAAGGGACCCATCAATGCCTTGGCGCTCGTGGAATGATGTTTGCTGTGAATGTTGATGCCTGCGAAAGTCTCACAAATCCAGAGGCCAAGATCAAAAGCAACCAAACGATGCCCCATTTTAACTACAATCTCCGTCCTGGACAGGAAACTCCAATCACCAAAGCGAACAGGGCTGCAATGATGACCCGATATGGAGTGTACTGGTTGCTCGCAGCACTAATGGCTGTCACTGAACAAAAGGAAATGTCTATTGTCGAAGTTGCCAAACGGCTCCCTCTCATTTTCGAGCAGGTAGCCAAACAAGATTCCCACCTCGAAGCCAGCTTTCGTAGGGAGGCCATGAAAGAGGTGTATCCAAGCTATGACGAGATACTTTCTGCAGCCGGCAGGTTTGGTAAGCTTGACGCTGAGAATGAAAGGATCCGGAAGCGTGCTATGAAGTACAAAGCTGCTGTCAGGAAGCTTTGCGCTCTCTACCCAACCGAGAGCTTTGTTATTCCCTCCGGTGTCGCTGATGTCCCAACTCATAAGCTGGAGGAATTTGTTATGAGGACATTTGAAAGCAAGTTCCCCACAAAGGAACGAGAGGAAATGCCTCCAAACTTCCAACCATGCCTAGAATGGGCAGCGTTGGTTAGACTTGAAGCGTGGACCAATCCAAATCCTACTCCTTTCTTCCCTGTATTCACCACTTCTATTCCAATCGGTGTAGACTTGATCAAAGTAACTGTAGGGAATGCCAAACCTTCGCCGAAACCCTTTGGCGAGAGTGCTCTCCTCGTCCCAAACTGAATCAAAAGCTGCAATAGCATGGTTTCTTTGCTGGTAGTGGTCGTCGGCATTCTTGAGGTAGACATTGTAAAATGGGGAGTTGTAGGGATCCCTTTTGACTCTTGGCGCTCTTGGGCCCCGCCCTCTCATGTCTACTGATGATACTGATGAATTGCCTTCGGACGAACCCTCTCCATCAATGACACCAAGATCAAACAAATGCGGAAAGATCCCCAAATTGAGGTCAAAGTCTTGGAAGAAATCAAAACCGATATCAAATTCAAATTGGAAGGATCCCTCAAAGGTGTCCATGGAATTCTTGCTTGAATCCTGACTGCTATCACTCGAGTCGTCACTGCTATCACTCGAAGATATGCTGCTGGAGTCGCGACTGCTGCTACTACTGGTTGTACTGCTGCCATCATCACTATTCAAGCTCATAGGTTGGTAGGACGAGTGGTCCATATTGTCGATGTTGTTGGAATCCACTGGATTGCTTGATATGTGGTGTTGGAGGCACTTGGTTGTGTCAGAACCTACGCATTACAATGGTTGTGGAAGATTCGGCTGAGACAGGCAAAATCCGGCTGTCGGTTTTCGGCGCCGAGATATTGCCCCAATATTCGGCCGCCGACCAACCGAAATCCGGCCGCCGACTCAGTTTTGGAGGGAAAATGTTCGTGTGGACGTGTTTTTTTTACGAAACCGAAAACCGAGAAACGAAAAAGAGCCAAAACACTCGGTTTTCGGTTCGCGTGGAAACAGCCTTAGGCCCACGAACAGTTTTTCGATGTCGTTTTGAGCCCATATTTCGGTCATTTTGAGCCCATATTTCGGTCTTCGGAATCGCAGAGGATACGTTGGCTGGTATTATGCCCTTAAGTACCGGGGACACTTCATGGTCTCCATTTTGCATACAGGCTTTGCATCTACGAACATGTTGGGCTGGAAGATGACCGGCAAACGTAAAATTCCCGACGAATACGAGTACCTCTCTCTTATTTTTCGGCAGAAGTTTGAAGAGTTTGGATTCCAAAAATCGAGTGTATTGTTGATACTATTTGATAGAGATTGCAGTATCATGGACTCTGAGGAAAGGGTAACGAAAGGCAGCAGGAAATCGAGGAGCAGCGGCAGCAGATCCTCACGTCGCAGTAGTAGCAACAATACTACTACTACTCCCCGCAAAAGCACCAGCCCAAAGAGGAATGAACCTCGTCGAACCAAGAAAAGTAAAGAAGAACTCGTGGCTAAGGAAACAGCTCGCTCTGGGCGAGAGAGTTTTGTAGCTGGGGCGAAGCTTGCTAGTACGGAGACGCCAACAATTGAAGGCCACCACAGCGGTCATAGCAAGCATCGAACTAGCAAGAGACGAGGACAACAAGATCGACTCGTCAAGGCAGATGCTGCAGCAAAGGCAAAGAGCATCTTGGAGCGATCGAGTCAACCAATTAGTGGACCGATGCCAGGTGCACATGCCGACTCTCGTGGAACTCAAGTTGATACAGATCGAGCCACCAAAAATTCTGCATCCAAAGCAAAGGACTTAATGGTCAATGGACTAGTGCCTGGTGCCCACGAGACTGAAAAGAAGACTAGGAAAGGAAGATTCACTGGGCCTTTGGGTGCTACGGATGAAAGACGAGTGGAAAGACGAGCAAGACTTGAAGCGGAAAAGGGAGATCATCAGAATGTGGATGGTCTCGTGACGGCTGATGCTGTGGAAAGCACAGATGCAGACCAAGCTTTGGAGATGAAGGAAGATGCCAGCGGTGTTGACAAGAAACCGAAGAAGGACAAGTCGACGGATGCTGGAAGCTTCATGATGGAATCAAGTGAAAACAACGAAGCACGGAATGACAGTTCGAAGGCAAGGAACTGGGAACGATTCAAACAGAAAAAGGGCGCTCAAACCTTTTGCTGCCTGCTTTTTATCTTTGTGGTTGCAATTGCCGCTGTTGGAGCATGGCTTGGCACTAGTACAACATCGTCGATCTCAAAGGGACCATCACAACTCGAAGGTGATGGAATCACAGGGACGAATGTCACAGATTTGAAGGCGGACACCGTCCCTCCAGCTCAGGATTCCGAAACGATTACAAGTTCACCTAGCGGATTTTCAAATAGCATCATTGACTTTGAACCACCCTCGGCAGAAGATTGTGCAGCCGTCGCTAGCAGAGCTACCATACAAGGACAAGAAGCAATGCCCGTGCAGAGATACAAGCTGGAGCTCGATGCGACTCCGTTTCTTCCTATGGATCTCAGTGTTTCAGCCGACATCATTGAGGAGAAGTTTCGAGAGTTGCTGGCTCTTGCACTAACTGGATGCAATCGGGTAGTCCGAAACTTGCGACGTCTTCGCTATCTGGAAGGTTCCTTTGTGTATGCGATTGGAAATGTGGCACTCGATGCGTCGGGAGTCGAGGGGACACAATGTGTCGATGATTCCAATCTACGGTGCCATCGGGTCAACGTTGCACTTGATATTGTGGTAAAGGATGATTCGGTGAATGTCGTTGATGTAATTGGTGAAGTCAGTACCTTTCTTGGAGATGGCGTACTTGCCGAAAAGCTTGAATTAGCTGGGCTCTATGACACAATTACTGTTACGAACTTGGGATACATCGATTCTGCGACACCTCCAAACAGCAACGATGTGGCTCCTTCAGTCGGTCCGACACCAACACCAACACCAACACTTGCATCTCCCACGCAACTGAGAACTTCAGATCCAAGTGCAAGTCTCGTTTTTGACTCTACTGTAGAGCCAACCAATCCACCAACATTTGTAGCGAACCCTCTGACAACTCCAAATCCAGCCCCTGTTCCAACACCTCAGCAACCAACTCCATCACCCACAACATTTCTTAATTCGCAATCATCTTTTAGGCCCACACAAATTCCGCAACAAATGACATCGACAACCCCTACATTTGTCATTCTGACCTTGACCCCAGAGCCTTCGCAGATGCCTTCCTCAGGCCCGTCCCTGTTCCCAAGCACTGTCCCCAGCACTGTCCCAAGCGCAATCCCAACCAAAATCCCAACGAAAGCCCCAACGAAAGCCCCAACAAAATTCCCAAGCAAAAGTCCAACCAAACTTCCAAGCCCAAATCCCAGCGAAGCCCCAACCGAAGTTCCAAGCACAAGCCCATCAGTCGAACCGTCAAATCCTGTAATGCCATGCTTTCAATCGAATTCAGATCTTTCTACAGCAGTTGCTTATTTGCGTGCTTGGAAGTCTGGGTCGGGTTTTTCCTTTTTTGATCCCTTGTTTCGAGCCCGTACACGTTGGGAGGAGATCGAGGCGTTTTACGGACCAATCGAAAACTGGTGTTTCAGTCCAGATGTTACCAGCATGAAAGAGCTTTTCCGCGACAGTGGAAGTTTCAATCGTGACATATCGAATTGGGATGTTTCTTCCGTTACCGATTTGAGTTTCATGTTCAGAAGCGCAACCTTGTTCAATCAAGACATATCATCATGGGATGTTTCTTCTGCCATCACTATGGAGGACATGTTCAGCCAAGCAAAAGCTTTCAATCAAGACTTGTCATCCTGGGATGTTTCTTCTGTCAAAACAATGTGGGGTATGTTCAACCATGCATACTCGTTCAATCAAGACTTGTCATCTTGGGACGTCTCTTCTGTCACAATAATGAGGTACATGTTCCGCAGAGCAACATCCTTCGATCAAGACTTGTCTTCCTGGGATGTTTCTTCTGTCGTCAATATGTATGATATGTTCTATGAAGCAGAATCCTTCAATCAAGACTTGTCATCCTGGGATGTTTCTTCGGTCAAAGAGATGAACGGAATGTTTCTACGTGCATCATCCTTCAATCAAGACTTGTCATCTTGGGATGTTTCTTCTGCAACAAGGATTAATAAGATGTTCTACTACGCATCATCCTTCAATCAGAATCTTTGTTTGTGGGGCTCACGCATTCCAGGCAATGCCAATGTCGCCTCCATGTTTTCTGGCGCCACTAGCTGCCAATCACAATCCAATCCAAACCTCTCTGCAAATCCCCCAGGTCCATTCTGCCATGTTTGCAATTATTGACCTTCAATCATAGTATGTTTTAAAAAATAAAGTGTTAGATGGGAAAATAGATTGGAATAACTATACTGCGGTATTCATTTTCTCAAAATATGTCGGAATAATCGAACACTCCAGCGACAGCATTGTAAGCTTGGGAAAACCCAAGCATCTATGTCGCAGAGTGCAAGCAATATAAGGATAGGGGCCACTTTCCGATGCGATGCATTCTAGAGAAGATACGTCCGCGTGGGGCACATCAGTGTTGTTGGCGCATTTTTCATCTCGACCCCCACGGTCCATCACAATCCAGCGCAGATGTGGTCATCATCGAATCCTCTCGTATCCCAACATCGGAGTCACTATCGTTGGAACACGGATGGAAAGTGGATCATACCATGCCCGGGTTTAAAGGCTGCAGTGCTTTCCAAAAACTAATGGCGTTTAATTCTGACAATGGTGTTTCAGCGAGGTAGACAAATCCTTGCGTGGTCCACACTGACAGCTCTTTCTGGTGAGCAATGCGCCAAGTGAGCAATGTGCAGTTGCTTTGGCAATCGTGATACCATGGACATTCCGAAATCGTACAGTATCTGATGACGTCTTGGCTGGCAACCATACGCAGTACGTCGTTGAGTGATATAATGGCAATAATTTCTCATTCCGCCATCCTCAACGCAACGATCGCAGCCTTGCTCACTTCAAAAGACAAAGACTATTGTGCGATTACATTCATAAGATCCATCATTCAAGCCGTTCATTCCAAAATATACGAAGGAAAGATTTCTTTGGCTCGTATAGAAAACTGACTTGCTACCCTACTGTTGTGTCGGAATAATTAAGATTGCCGTCGACCGCGCGATGATTTCAAAATTCCGCCAGATTATTGAAGACGCGGGCCCGCCGTGTTCTTTTGGATATTGAAGATACATAAAACAGGTACAGTACTGTAGGTCGTACACGTACCATACGTCACACGCAAATAATGCTGATTTGAGTCAGAGACCGCACGCATTGCACGATCAAAACCAATCAATCAAATACACAGGAGAAACTGTGTACCACAATAAACCTCAGCAATGCAACCACGTTCTTTTGAAAGCAGAAGCGGAATGCGATATACTGCATCTTGCTACCGCATGTGTTCTAAAGTTGATCTGTGACCTATCATAATAATTTGCGACTATGGGTTGAAACCTCCAATCGAAAGAAAATGATGAAAATGATCATCAATCATTGATCATCTTCTCCAAGAAAGCAGAGCTGCGCAAATCACACTCATTCTCTCAGCTTCTTGGTGACACTTTGCAGTCTTTGATTGATATCTACAAGATGAATGAATTGGATCATGCTATACCGTATGCATCGTCAGAAATGCGTCTAGCAGACATGGAGCAGTAGGTCTTGACATCCATGAACGATGATTCGAAGAAGGTTGAACAGAAGAAAAAGACAGGTCGTTGAACGATTGATTGAAAAAATTACGATTCCTTTGCAACCAGCATATACATCAGCATTATTCGAGCGCATTACTGCAAAGTGAGATTCCTTTGTCCTCTGCTCTGGCACTCAAGGCTCCTGCAGAAGGAGTCTTTGACGATGCTTTGCGTCATCATATTGCTTAGTAAAGTGTCTGAAATATTGAAGATAGGAAATCATGGCATTTATAGCAATTCCACAAATTTAAAACTCAGCCAACACTGCAACACTGCAACACTCCTTGCCCTCCTCACGTCATCAGTTGTTTTCCAGCGTGATAATGAGCAAATACCTGTACTGTATGGTCTACCTGAAGGGCGGGGAGATTGTTGATTTAGATGACTGTCACATTGTGGGGGAGGTTTGGAATGGGTGGTGTCCAGCAAGAAAGTGGAAGATGAGTCCAAGGTGCCGGACAGTGCCGATGATGTTGACCATACGGCTGTGGTAGAACCATTCCAAGCACGAAAGAAAAATCGATCTAGCAACAGAAGAAGTCAACAAGATCGATACACCAAAGATAATGCTGCAAAGGCGAACAATCTCATGGATCGAATGAGTGAGCCCATTACTGGACCAATGCCTGGTGCACATGCGGATTCTCGTGGAACTCAAGATGCAAAAGACAAGAACTCTGGAAAAGAAAGATACCGCAGGCCTCTGGGAACCCAATCAGTGTTTACGGTCGAAGAACGAGCGAATTTTGAAGTGGACAAGGAAGATAATATGGATGGACTTGTTATGGCTAACGCTGTCGACAGCCACGATGCCGACCTTGCCACGGCACTACTCAATTCAATGTTAGATCAGACCCAAGAAGCGAGTGGGGGTGCTACTTTGAGATCAATGGACAAGAAATCAATCGATGGAACTCCGTCTGGTGATAATTCAAATAGAAAGACAAGCAAAAAGAATGAAGAGTCGAACGGAAGAGACTGGGAACGTTTCAAGCAGAACAAGAGCGTTCGATTATGTTGCTACCTTCTTTGCCTCGTTGTCCTTGCGATTGGCGCTGTTGCGGTTTGGCTTGCCACGCGTAACGACGGTGCATCCAATGAACCTTCGTCACAAGCTGTTGGTATTCCAAATAAAGAGATTGAAACGAATGTGCCTGTCAATACAGTCACACCAACTCAAGATTATGATGCGATTGAAAATCCTTTCATAAGTGCATCTCCTTCTGGGCCTCCTACTAGTGCCAACATTGAGGTTGCATTTGATCCACCGTCGGCAGAAGACTGTGCCGCCATTGCCAGTGGGAATACAATACAGGATCAAGACACAATGCCGGTACAAAGCTACCAGCTCGATCTTGATGCGACGTCATTTCTTCCAGTGGATCTGAGCATTTCGGCCGGTATCATTGAGGATAAACTCAGAGAGTTGATGGCTCCAGCACTTACTGGATGCAATCGAATTGTTCGAAACTTGCGATACCATCGCTATCTGGATAGTGGTGCATTTGCATATGTAATTGGAAATGTGGCAGTTGACGCTTCTGGAGTCGAAGGAGTACAATGCTTGGATGATTCGAGTCAACGATTCATTAAGTAAGTGTAGCACTTGATGTTGTGGTAAAAGATGGCTCTGTGAATGTCGTCTATGTGATTGGTGAACTCAGTACCTTTTTCGGAGATGGTGTTCTTGCTGAGAAACTTGATTTGTCTAGGTTGTATCAGAGCATTATTGTTGTGAATCTCGGATCAATGGATCCAACAGAGTCTCCGAGTACTAGCAATGCGTCTCCTTCAGCAGAGCCGACAATTACAGTTAGACCAACACCAGCATCTGAAGCCAGAAGACCAAGCCCAAATCCAACAGCCAAGCCAACCGCAGAACTAACTATTCTAACCACGTTTTCTCCCGTTGCAGGCGAAACCCCTCGGCCAACACCAAATCCGACTCCTGGACTAACAGCAAACCCGACTTCTAGTCCAACACCAAACCCAGCTCCTGAACAAACAGCAAACCCAACTCCCAAACCGACTTCTGGACCAACTTTTTTTCCAACACCTGGGCCGACGCCAGGGCTGACTTTCCCACCAACTCCACCACTGACACCTCCTCAGCCGACAGTTGCTCTAGCGGATCCCACTCCACCGCCTACACCATCTCCAACTCCCTTCCCCGCGCTCCAATCTACTCCTGGATCAACACCAAAAACCCCAACACCTGGACCGACGCAAAACCCAACTCCGGGACCAACGCGAAACCCAACTCCTGGACCAACACCAAATCCAACTCCTAGACCGACACCTGGACCAACTTTTTTTCCAACCCCCGGACCCACTGCACCTCCGACACCAGGGCCTACTTTGCCACCAACCTCTCCGCCCACGCTTCGACCTACGACCGCCCAACCTACTCCTATGCCAACCCCCGCACCTCCGACAGAGACTTGTTTTCAATCCAATAGTGAGCTTGTTGGAGCAGTTGACGAGTGGTTTCAATCTTCCAAGACAAAGGCATCGGTCGAGCGTCAATATGGAACAATTGGAGATTGGTGTTTTGGTCCGGGCGTCACCAGTATGCAAGAGCTCTTCCGCGATCGCACTAACTTCAATGAAGACATTGGAAACTGGGATGTCTCTTCTGTTGATGTTATGTTTGCAACGTTTGAGCAGGCATCATCCTTCAACCAAGATTTGTCGTCCTGGGATGTTTCCTCTGTCACCAATATGGGGTCCATGTTTAGAGGTGCAGCAACCTTCAATCAAGACTTTTCACTATGGGATGTTTCTTCTGTGAAAGATATGTATTCGATGTTTTACTTGGCATCTTCCTTTGACCAAGAACTGTCATCATGGGTTGTCTCGACAGTAACAAGGATGGGTTTTATGTTCAGCGACGCAAGAGCCTTCAATCGAGATGTATCATCATGGGATGTTTCTTCTGTCAAAACAATGTCTGCAATGTTCAGTTGCGCATCATCCTTCAATCAAGATATATCATCCTGGGATGTTTTGTCGGTGACAGATATGAGTTGGATGTTCTCGCAAGCAACATCATTCAATCAAGGCTTGTCATCATGGGATGTTTCGAGAGTCACAGCAATGGAATACATGTTCAGGAGAGCAAGTGCATTCAATGGAGACTTGTCATCATGGGATGTTTCTTCTGTGACAAGCATGAGTTACATGTTCTCAAGGGCAACATCCTTCAATCGGGATTTGTCATCTTGGGATGTGTCTTCTCTCACTGATATGGGTGCAATGTTTCAGTTTACAACAACCTTTTAACCAAGACTTGTCATCATGGGATGTTTCTTCTGTGACCGATATAAGTGGGATGTTCCAATCTGCAACATCATTCAATCAAGACTTGTCATCCTGGGATGTTTCATCTGTGACAAACATGAATGGAGGGTTTGCAAGGGCATCCTCTTTCAATCGAGACTTGTCACAATGGGATGTTTCTTTGGTCACAACATTGCGGTCCATGTTCTATGAAGCAACATCCTTTGATCAGAATCTTTGTTCTTGGGGTTTGCGCCTGCCAAGCAATGCTGAGGTTGAAAGGGCGTTTTTGGCGCCACCAGCTGCCAGTCACAATTTGATCCAAACCTCTCAGGTCCAGGTCCATCATCATTCTAGGTTTCTACTGTTTCGAGTATAAATTGGTAGAGATACGTAGAGATCTACGATTTAGTACTGTGTCATCTCTGTGAATTCCCTAATTAAATACTTCAAATGCCACCTCCTCGACCAATTGAGTATCTGCCTTTTCCCCAATAAACCCTGAATATGGCTTACCATCGCTATCTGGATAGTGGTGCATTTGCGTATGCAATTGGAAATGTAGCAGTTGAAGCTTCTGGAGTTGAAGGAGAACAATGCTTGGATGATTCGAGTCAACGATTCATCAAGTAAGTGTAGGACTTGATGTTGTTGTGAAGGACAACTCTGTGAAAGTCGTGGATGTGATTGGTGCGTTGAGCGCTTTTTTCGCAGGTGGTCTCGTGGTCGAGAGACTTGATTTGTTGGGGTTGTTTGAGAGCATTATTGTTGTGAATCTCGGATCAATGGATCCAACGGAGTCTCCAAGTATTAGCCATGCGTCTCCTTCAGCAGAGCCGACAATTACAGTTAGACCAACACCAGCATGTGAAACCAAAAGACCAAGCCCAAATCCAACATCCAAGCCAACCGCAGAACTAACTATTCTAACCACGTTCTCTCCCGTTGCAGGCGAAACCCCTCGGCCAACACCAAATCCGACTCCTGGACTAACAGCAAACCCGACTTCTAGTCCAACACCAAACCCAGCTCCTGAACAAACAGCAAACCCAACTCCCAAACCGACTTCTTGGCCAACTTTTTTTTCAACCCCTGGGCCGACGCCAGGGCCGACTTTTCCACCAACTCCACCACCGACACCTGTCGTACTGTATAGTGTCGGAAGATTGTTTGTCGTTGACGACGTGTTCTTATATTGTAAATCATCATGAATGTTGAAGGTTTTGCAATTTCAAGGGTCGATTTCAAAATTCCGCCGGATTGAAGACGCGGGCCGGCCACATTCTCGCAGAGCTCGGCTGGTACCTGGTACAGATCCTACCTAGATTTTGGATGGCTGACATCATCGCTTCTGTTTTCCGATCTTTTCTTGCCGATCCTGCTACCTTGTCGTGTCGCCGATTTTCATCATATATAATCTGAAGCAAGAAAGCAAGAAAGAAAGAAAGATGGTTGCTGCTGCTGGTGCTTTAGTGGTGAAAATGGTGATTGCTGCCTTTGCAGGAATGGGGGCTGCTACCATTTGCCATCCGTTGGATGTGATCCGCGTCCAGATGCAAACAGAAGGATCCGAATACAAGAGTCCTCTTGATTGCGCCACCCAAGTCTACCAGAAGAATGGTCTTCGTAAGGGTCTATATGCTGGTATTAGTGCGGCGTATTTAAGACAATGGTTGTACGGCAGTGTAAGTCATTGAAGCTGTAGAAAGGGTATGCCTTGGGTATCTGCTGTGCGTGGTGCTAACCATATAGCCTATTTTATTGCTTGCCATTCGGTCACATTGAATATGTCCATCAATTATATGTGTTCAACCAAATGGTACTGTGTACCAAAAAATATCAAACATGCCACATACCATCATATAGTGTCGCATTGGTATTTACGCCTTCCTTTTGGAAAATGCCCAACAAAAGAACCTTGCCGAAGGTTTGCCAAAGAACCAAATTGCCTTGGGAGCTCGTTTGTTGATGGGAATGACATCGGGTGGAATTGGCAGCTTTGTGGGAACTCCCAGTGAATTGGCCTTGGTTCGCATGTCCAACGATTCGAAGCTACCAGACAAACAAAAACGAAACTACAATGGCGTTGTGGACTGTGTGAGTCGTATTGCCAAGGAAGAGGGAGTCCTCAAGCTATGGACCGGTGCCCAAGTGACTGTCATTCGGGCCATGTTGTTGAGCGCTTGTGCTTTGGCCTTTACTTCGGAAATCAAATTGCGATTGACTGGAACTGGAATCTTTGGGGATAATGGACAAATGCTTGGAGGAGTTCCACTATTGTTCTGTGCCACTTTGGTCAGCTCGTTGATTGCCAATATTGTTTCCAACCCAGTGAGTTATTTTTTGACGAATTCACGGGACATTGCTTTGGATCATCATCCATCTCACCGAAATTCCTGCTTGTACACAATCTCTTTTGTTCATCATAATTGTATCCTAATGTATAATGTTACAGTTCGACGTCGTCAAGTCACGAATGCAAAACCAACAGACGGCCAAGGATGGTTCCAAGCAATACGCAAGTATGATTGATTGCTTTGGACAAATCATCAAGAAGGATGGTGTCCCCAGGTTGTGGGCTGGCTTTGTTCCGGCCTTTCTCAAGTTGGCGCCCTACACTGTGATTAGTTTGATTTTGACGGAAAAGATTACCATGGCTATCACAGGAAAGGCAGCGCTGTAGATAGGATATAACTACAGTAGTATATTATGCTACAACGAATGAATCAATGAATGAATGATGGACTAATTTAAAGAACTAAAGTATATACCTTTACTAGACTCTATTGAATGGGGAGTAGACTAACTTTTCTCATCCGGCAGATCGAGAGCATGCATATGGCTCGGAAGTGTCCGATTGTGGTTCGGACACGTTTATTCGAATCATGAAAATTCAACTCCTTTCGCATACTAAACCTAGCACACACGCGTCTATAATACTACCTACAGAATGGATGGTCTTTCCTATTTGGCTACAGTACCTAGGACTAAATGGAGTATAGCATAATCCCATATCCTACAATACCCCTAATTTACTTCTTTTGAATACTACTGCTGCAAGTGCTTCCACCCCCGTATGACTTGCGGCGAGTAGTACTATTCGCACCACCACTACGGGCCGGCTGTGGCAGCATTGCGCCATGACGATCTCCATTTGGCAATAAGGACTTTCTTGCGATTGGCTTATTAGTCTTTGGTTTCTTCTTGTCCCAAATATAATCTTCCGATGAGGCAAATTGGCTCGACGCGCTCTGCAAGCCATTGGATGGAACCCAGTCGGGAACAATCTTGGAATTGCGAAAGGGACGGGGCTTTTTGGGCAAGGAAGAAAGATTCTCAATGATGGTGATTTCGGGATTGGCTTCACGTTCACTTTCACGGAATCGTTTGCGGGAAAGCAACTTTTGCATCTTGGGACGACTCTTGCTTCTAGTACGGGTGGCGGTTGATGGTTCCGATGCTTCAGTGATGCTGGCCTGTGTCAAAATATTACTGGTATCGAGTTGACTAGCCTCCTCGTTTTCTTCCTCTTCCAAGGCAATGGTCTTCATATCGAGTGGCGTAAGACAGCTGACATCTGAAGCTCTGCTCCTTTCTTCCCGTCGCTGACGCCGGGAATGCCATGCTACATCCGCAGCAGAATTGTAGTCGCTATCCGGAGGCAAGGTAGATACGTAGGACTCATTGTCATCTCGTGAGTTCGGACTTTGGCCGTTGGTGAAAGCTTCCTTTGCTTCCATTGCCGCTTGGTCATCAATGTCTCCTTGTGGCGATTTGGCGCTATTCTTCGATTTAGAATTTTCCATTTCGTTGGACTCTTCATCGACTTTCTTGGACGTTGCAGAGATACTGTTTTGAGAAAGGTCAGGCGTTTCCTGAGATGGACCAGTAGGTTGACCAAGACTTGGAATATGGTCTTCCTGCTGCAAATCATCGGTAGGAGAAACCGAGACTCCCATGCTTTGGTTGGATGTCGAACGATCGTCGTCTTGATTCTCAAGAGGAGTCTTGATGCTATTCGCAGTTGTCAGTGCTGACGTTTCCCAAGTATTGAATGGTGGACTTTGTTCAATGTCGGTACTCTTTTTTCCGTTGACTTCATCAAATGTTGCAGCAAATGACTTCTCGTCGAAGTCAGACTCTATGGATTCTTGAGCGGCAGCTTCCAAAGGCTCTTCCGGGACGTGCTTTTTGTCACCACTAAGAGCAGCATCAATACTGCTGCTTCTTGGATTGTCGACATCTTCCATCTCATTGTTGATTTCACTTGTCGCTTCGAGTTCCCGCCGAGAGCTACTAGTAGTAGTGCGAGGCGATGATACTGCGAAGGTCTTGGACTGTTTGGCGGGTGGTTCTTCTTCAATATTTTCCATGCTTTCGGAGGAAGAATCCGAATCGACAATTCCAAAAAACTCATTTCCGACTTGTGGGATGATTCTTTTGGACAGTGTTTCTCCTTCTCCTTCTCCTTTTTGATAGTACTGCTTCGCTCCTGAAATGTTTTCCAAATTTCGTTTCTTGGTGGGCGATACGGATTCGTTTGGATCCAAAACGTTTGTGATAATAGATGCCTCCTTGAAGCTTGACTCGGCGTCATCTGCTAAACCTTTTGTGTCTTCCTGAACTGCTGACAAGTTCTTGGATTCTTCGACGCTGCCTCGTTCATCGATTTCCAAAGAATACTCTTTGAGAATCGCTTCCTGTTGTGTTTCATTTGCACAATCTTCACGGCTAGGAGCTGGACATTGGGGTTCTTCGTCCATATCAACATCACCCTTATTGGTAAGAAAAGTGGACTTGGAACATTCGTCTTTCGACAGTGACGATTTCGTAGTAATAGAAGCTTTGTCCGCCGAATCATCATCATTTTGGTAGACTGAAAATCTAGCTCCATTGACTTTTGGAAAATAATCGTCGTTCGTACTGCATCGCTTGTCTTCATTTTGTGCCACCGGCGACTCGAAATCAGTCTGAGCTGCTTGGCTACCAGCAGTCGATGGAGTGGTATTGACAGCAGCACCAGCACCAGCACCAGCAGTCGATGGATCTTCTGGTTGCCGACGACTCGAAGAATCATCGCATTTCAAGGCTTGCACCAATACACCGCAGTGATGAGTTTGATGATTTTGTTCTTCCTCGACTTCACCGTCTTCCAGTCGAGCAATTTGTTGCGGCGCCCCCTCCATCACCAATGCCAATTCTTGTTCGTTTCGGAGCAACAATGGTGGCATCATTGTCACAATGTTACTCGTTGCGGTTCTTCGCTTTTTGGTCGTAGTGGTGGTGGTGGTGGTAGTAGTTGTCGTAGTTTCTTCTTCCTCCTGCCTTGCTGGATCCACCGCAGCTTGCACCAACAGTACATCGTCTTGTGCAACATGTGATCCGTGAAACCCAGCAACATGAAATGGAACAATGTGCCCTTGTACATTTTCGACGAGATCTCCGTGGCCCCTAGATAATCGTTCCGATTCTTCTGTTGCTCGAATCGATAGCAGGGTCCCGTTGTCATTGTTACCACCATCGTCATCATATACTGGATTGGAAGAATCTGGCAAGGCTGGCGAAGTTTTGTCATTGAAATCGGCCAGAGTGCCATCAATACTAGCAATATCTTGGTTGGAATTGGAATTGGTTGGCAATGAATCATCATCGTCTTGTTCTTTTTCGTGTTGAATCGAAGTCGAATTCGAATTTGTTTGGCTGCCCAATCCTTCATCATCATGAGTGTGATTCTCCGCTTGCTCTTGCACTACTGCATTTAGTAGTGGCGCAGTCTCTTCTTGACGGCAAATTGTATGGTCTTTCGCATTCTCAGTATCACTGTTAGTATTCTTCTTCGTCGCCGATGGAAAGGACAAATTCAAAGTCGAATCTTCTTCTTCCTCCTCCTCCTCCTGATTCTGGTCGAATGGTAAATCGTCTTCTCTCACACCACTATTAGTAGTATTAGTAGTAGTGGCAGTAGTAGCAGTAGTGGCGTGGCGGGACAAGGTACTTGTCAAATACACTTGGCGCCATGCTCGTACATGCCATGAATACAAGACGGGCAGCAACAATACCAGTAGATCCCAAATCGTAATGCTGGTAGTAGTTCTTGATGGATTTGGATATTGATTTGGATTTGGATGATGCTGCTGCAAGGCTGGCATAGTGGTAGTAGTAGTAGCGTTGAGTTCCACGCGAGCAATGGGCGAGGCGAAATTGACATTGACATTGGCATTAGCATTATCGCTGGAATAAGCCATTTTCGGAAGAGTGGCCAATCGTCTCGTCAATAGAATAATATTGCTGTCATTGCTTGTTGGATTGTCCATTGTTATTGGTTCATCTTGTTGCCAGAGCGTTACCAGCAACGATCTTGTTTGTGCTTCTTCGTCTAGTAGTGCTGGAATGTTTCGATTATCGGATCCATCGTCATTGCTACCAGGAGAACAAAGTGGAATCAAGATGGTAGTCCGGATGGTTGGAATGGAACAAAACGTATTGATGGTTGTAACAGCACCAGAAGATGTGATAGTCGAATTGCCACTCCGGTATATCATGCCGTCATTGGCACCACTGTCCCTTCTCCTTTGACGACAAACAACTTCGGTTGGATTCCAACGAATGCTTTCTTGTTTCCAGAACGAAGGATTCTTCTTGCCATTCTTGTTGTTGTTCGCATCATTATGATTGTCCAGTAAGTCCAACGCAGAACAAGCATCATTGGGAGAAGCATCTTGGACCGTCAAAAAGAAGGAGGAATGAGAAAGATGCTGATGAGTTATTGTTTCGTGGCCGTGTTTGTCCGCGTGGACCATGTTTATCGCATTGCTATAGGAATTGCCGTATTCTTCTCTATCAGTATCGCCATCACCACCATCATCATGATCATTGTTGTCGTTGTTGTTGTTGTATTCAAACGACAGACTTGTGGAAACAATCAACAGACCGTGCGCATTGATTTCAAACAAGGACGAAGACGAGGAAGACGACATGACTGCTGATGTATCCAGGTGTGACGGCGGGTGGCCAATTTCCAATTCCTTGATGCCACTATATACTCGTATATACTCGTCGATCTGCCGCAGAAATTTCGAGATATGATGGCGCGACAAGATTTGGACTAGTTATGTACTGCTTGGCTGTCGATTGATCCGATTAGACCTACTGTATACTCTTGATTAGATAGACCACACCTATGTATACCGGTAGGACATAATGACAATAATAAATGATGATTATTGCAGCAATCCTTACCAGTTTGACAGCTTGCTTACTTCAGAATGAGAATAATAATATGACAATCCATCATGAAAGAAAGAGAGAGAGAGAGAGATCTTGACATTGGAGAGCTTCCTGCTACTTTACACGTACCGGTATTGCGTACTTCTAAGAATGTTGATGACAAGGCGGTTTTGCAATATGTTCAAGGGTCATCGATTGCAATGTGATCGATATTTGCGTTATTGCCCTTATATTGTTCCTCTCATCTCTTGATGTTCTTCCTTGTTGTTGCTTATGCGGTCGTTCGCAAACAATTAAGAACGATCCAATTTAAAATTATCTGATCCATGCATTGCTATAATCCATTTTTATTTATAAAAAAATCCACTACGATCTACAATCTTTTGAATGTAGTATTATCATCATGCTCATCATCATCATGATCATCATGATAACAACAATGATAATTGTTCAGCAGCATTCAATCGCTCCACGTCATGTACAGTCATGGTTTCCTGTATCCAGTACTCATTTACCACATATAACAATTCGTCCGGCAGTTAATCCCACTTGTGCGGTGGCAAGTTGTTGCTAAAGACGGGACGATTGTTCAAATTGGGGACCGGCCCGTTGGCCTTGTAGAATGCGACCAATTCCTTTCCCTTGGTTTCAATGTTCCCAGCTCCGAATCCAAAGTATTCAAAGAGATCGGCACCAGGTGCGGAACATCCATATCCAATCATGCTAATTTGCGCATGGGAGAATCGATGCCATCCACTGGCGCAGGAGGCTTCAATGCTCAAGGTAGGAATATCTCCTGGCAGGACGGACTTTTGATATTCCACAGATTGTTCCAAAAAGATTTCTTGACATGGCATGCTGACGACACGGGTGGCGATACCGGAGGACGTCAATTTTTGAGCAGCCTCAATGGTAGGCCCCACTTCACTTCCAGTGGCAATCAAAATGAGGGCTGGCGACTCGACTTGTACGCAGGCATAGGCACCCTTCATGGCCATTTCATGGGACGATCCAGCAATGGCCGGAACCTTGGATCGGGAGCAGCAAATGGCAGTGGGAGTCTCGCGCTTTACCAATGCAATTTGATAGGCAGCTGACATTTCGTTGGAATCACCCGGTCGAAAGACATTGATATTGGGCATGGAGCGCAACATTTCCAAAGTTTCAATCGGTTGATGGGTGGGTCCATCTTCTCCCAATCCAATCGAGTCATGGGTAAAGATGTATAGGATTCCGAATTTACTGAGTGCCGACAAACGAATGGCCCCCGCCATGTATCCGGCAAAGGTCAAAAAGGTAGCACAATAAGGTCGGGATCCACCATAGGCAAAGATTCCATTGGATATGGCGCCCATGGCATGTTCGCGGACACCAAAGCGCATGTATCGTCCTTCGGGGGTATTCTTTTGAAAGTCAATGGCACCTTCATAGTGGGTCAAGTTACTTGGAGTCAAATCGGCCGATCCACCAATGAGTTCTGGAAGAGATGGGCAAATGGCATCCAAACATTTTTGGCTCATTTGACGAGTGGCCAAATCCTTGTCCTTGCCAATTTCAAACTTTGGAAACTTGTCAAAGGTCCCCTGTGGCAATAGATTGCCGGCAAATCGACGTTCAATTTCCATGGCCTTTTCCGGATATGCCGCCTTGTACTTGGCAAACATGACGTGCCAATCGGCCATGACGGCGTTATTCTTACTGGTCACCTCGTCAAAGTACTTTTGGACGTCTCCTGGAACGTGAAACATTTCATCTTCGGGGAGTCCATAAAACTTTTTGGTTCCGGCCAAATCTTCCTTGCCAAGAGGAGCACCGTGAGCTCCATGAGTTCCCTCCTTGCTGGGAGATCCGTAACCAATCTTGGTCTTGATGGCGATGATCGATGGCTTGTCGGTCGTCTCGCGGGCACTTTTCAAGGCCGCTCTCAAATCATCCAATTGCGTCACGACGTCCTTGATTTCTTGGACGTGCCATCCATAGGCCTCGTAACGTTTTTGGACGTCTTCGGTAAAGGACAATTCGGTAGATCCGTCAATGGTAATGTCATTGTCGTCGTACATGACAATCAATTTGCCCAAACCCAAATGGCCTGCCAAACTGCAGGCCTCTGAGGAAATGCCTTCTTGCAAACAGCCATCTCCGCAAATGACAAAGGTGTTGTTGTCGAAAATCTTGTAGTCGTCGGTATTGTAGGTGGCCGCCAAGTGTGCTTCGGCAATGGCCATACCGACGGCATTGGAAATACCAGTTCCGAGTGGACCAGTGCAGACTTCAATGCCTGTATCGTTTGATTGTATAATTGCATTGGTGGTGGTGAGTAACAAGCACACATACATGATTGATTGATTGATTGATTGGTGAATAAAAGAAACGACATCAAACGACCCGAAAAGCAGATTATTATATCGTCGAACAATGTAATGCAATGCAATGCAATGTATAATATTCAACAGTCAACACTAAATATTCAACATTCAAGATTCAATACAGTACAATATCTGTTAGCTTACCTTCCGTCAAGAAACACTCAGGATGGCCGGGCGTTTTGCTTCCCAATCTACGAAACTGGGAAAGATCCTCCTTGGTCATATTGTAGCCAGTCAAATGCAACATGGTGTATTGGAGGGCACAGGCGTGTCCGTTGGACAACACAAAGCGATCTCGGCCCATCCACTTTGGATCCTTGCCGGAGTACTTCATGAGTTCCGTCCATAGCAAATACGCCATGGGAGCGCAACCCATGGGAGCTCCTGGATGTCCGGATTGGGCCGATTCGGGTTGATCGGCACTGACGGCACGGATGGTGTTGATGCATTTGAGTTCTAGCTCGCTTCCTTTGTAGTCTGGCATTTTTGCTTTGTCTGTTTGTCTTTTGTTTGTTTGTTTGTTTGTTTGTATAACTTGTGTAAGTTGATTTTATGAGAGCTTATTAACAACTAGAGCAATCACGATCTACTTTTTATTTTTTGGATGTATGTTTTTCGTCGTCGTTGTCAGTTGTCGTTTTTGATTCGGGGTGTCACAAAAGGCCAATCTAAAAACGCGTGGTCAGCTTGACAAGAAGCGAACTACCACAACAACAAGAAGGGAATTTAGATCTTTGAGTCCCACGTAATTAGTACGTAGACTTGGTAGCTTTTTTGCTAGTTTTGGCAATACCAAGATTCCAGAATTCGAATGGCTCTGCGGGGCTCACCCTTTTAAGGGGTGACGTGGAAAAAATCAGAATTTCTGTAGTACTACCGGTAGGTACGATACATACTTGGAACCCACAGTTCCGATCGGCGGTGCAAAGATCAGACGGGCGGGAGGATCCCAAAAGAGATCATGATTCGGATATTTTGAGACAAGGGCCTTGGAACACAAGGAAAATAACCCCGTCAAGATATCTTCTATCTTCTCCTTTTTTGGAATTACCTTCTTTGGACTTCTTGGTAGGAGAAGGATAATATTGCCTTCGCATTGACGATGATGATGATGATGATATCTAATACTAGTAGGTAGGTACGGTAGTTTTACGTTTACGTATTCCACTGTTTCGTTATAGTAGTATTTTAATATTAACTCATATATGCACACATTCATTCATTACTTCATCACGTCATTGCTCCTCCACTGCGTCATTGCTCCATTTGCCGATGCTGGTTTAGAAGCAAAAGCAACAGTAACAGAAAGGCTCATCCAAAGCACAATCGGCGATACCTTCAAAGACGGCAAGGTCCACATTGTTGCACAGTGGATCCAAATCTCCCTTGAGCTCTTCATTCTTACGAACGTTCAAGCTTACCAAATTGGACAATTCGTACAGCTCGGTAGGAATGCCGCCGGCAAATTCGTTTTCGTTCAATTCCAATTCCTGCAGGTTGAACAATCGTCCCAGTTCGGTCGAAATGCGAGACGAAAATCGATTGGCGCTCAAATCGAGAGACCTCAAGGCGCTCAAGAATCCCAATTCCGTGGGAAGGGTTCCATTCAAACCGTTGCCGGCTAAGGAAATGTTGGCCACCTGGAACAAATTGCCAATCTCACCGGGTAAGGTTCCATTCAAGTTGTTTCCACTCAAATCCATGGATTGCAAGGAAAACAATTGACCGACTTCGGTTGGAACAGATCCATAGAAACCAACATTAGCTGCAAACGATAGCAATAGCAATAGCAATAGTAAGAGTAGAAAGAGTAGTAATAATAAAAGTAGAAAGTGTGAGATGCGATGGAGAAAATAAAGTATAGAGCAACAGAGCGGTAACATAGTGCCATGCAAAAACGAGGACTTACGCAACGTGAGAGTGTGGAGCTTTTCCAAGTTTCCAATTTCGCTGGGCATGGGCGAGGATCCACCCAAGCCAGACACGTGAAGTTTCTCCAAGTCTTGCAACAAGGCAAGCTCAGATGGGATGGTTCCATTCAAACCATTCACATTGTAAATGCTAACCTCTTCCACCTTCAATTCTCGGTTGCACCAGATTCCAAGGAAGAATTGAGATCGCCATTCGCAAATGGAATCGGTTCCCAAGAAACCAAAGGAAGTGTCCAATTCATGACTGCCACTAGTATCACAAGTAGTATCGTCTCCAATCAAACTGTAATACGTCGTGGCGGCCACAAAACGTTCCAAACTCAATGCAATGGGCATATCTTCAATGATACGTGCGTCCATACCCTCCATCTTGTCATCGTTCTTGATCCACTTCAGTGCCTTGGCACGAGGATCTTCGCAAGGAAGACTGGCGATTTCACTGGAACCACCATTGCCACGGTCGACGGCATTGGCAAAGTCTTGGAGGTATTCGGCATACGAGTAATTCGCCAAGCCAAAGGGATCGCCAGCCGCGGCGGGAGCAGGATCGTCCGGTTGATCCAACACCAATGGCAAGACGAGACAAAGACCAATAATGAAACAACAACAAGCGCAGCAGAACAAATATTGGTTCATGGATGGTTGCTTGGTCATCTTTTCGTTAAAGGTTCGTTTGTCCTTCTTCTTTTTCTTCTTCTTCTTTTTGCCATTCTCATCAAATTCACCACTGCTGGCGGATTCTTCGTCCCCTTCTTCGATTATTGGTTGATCCTTGCTCATGGAAATATCCTTGGGAGGAGGAGGGGCTGGAGTGCTGGGGAATTCGGCTCCCCAATCAAAGGTTTGAACCGATTCGGAACCAGAAACGGAACCACCCTTGCCGGATTCATCCCGATCCTTGGAATTTTTGCTTTTGGATTTCTTGCTGTCACTACTTCCATCCGAACTAGTGTCCGTGCTGACATCCGAGCTGTCATCATCATCATCATCGCTGGGGGCAATGGCGGCGCTGCGGTCCTTGCTTTTGTTCTTGCTGGAGCTGCTGCTCTTGCTCTTTTTGCTGGAAGAGTTGCTCTTTTTGCTAGTACCGCTGCCGCTGCCAGATCCAGAGCCGCTCTCGGAATCAGACCCACTGCCTGATCCACTACCTGATCCACTGCCAGAGCCTGATCCAGACCCACTGCCTGAACCTGATCCAGAACCACTTCCACTATCGGATCCACTACCAGAGCCGCTGCCGGAACCCGATCCAGAGCCGCTCTCGGAACCGCTGCCAGAGCCACTGCCGGAACCGCTACCGTCATCGGTAGTATCATCATCGGAATCGCTTCCGCTTCCACTGCCGGATCCGCTATCAGAACCACTTCCGCTGCCAGATCCACTGCCAGATCCGCTATCAGAGCCGGATCCACTGCCAGATCCACTATCAGAGCCGCTTCCACTGCCAGAATCACTACCATCATCGGTAGTGTCATCGTCAGAACCGCTTCCGGATCCACTGTCAGATCCAGATCCAGATCCAGACCCACTGCCAGAGCCAGAACCACTTCCGCTGTCGGACCCAGAACCAGAGCCAGAGCCAGATCCACTGTCGGATGTATCACCGCTCTCCGACGTGTCATCGCTGTCAGATGTGCTGCCGCTGCCGCTGTCACTGCCAGATCCACTTCCAGATCCAGAGCCAGAACCACTGTCAGAGGTATCATCACTGTCGCTGTCGCTACCACTGCCGGATCCACTTTCGCTGCCACTGCCGGATCCGCTTTCGCTGCCACTACCGGAACCACTTTCACTGGTGGATCCACTTTCACTGGTTGCGTCAGAGTCGCTCTCAGAGGTTTCTCTGGAACTATCATCGGAGCCGAATATGTTAAAGACTGGCATGGTTGATCACTTCAATCCAATTGAATTAAATTATATTCGGATGTTGTTCTTGTATTGATGTACGTAGATTTGTGTATGAGTATACTCTCTTATATGAAACTGCGTTTGTTCAGGTATCACAGAAAATGTTATAAACTGTGCGGCGCTTTGTTTCGTTCTTGCTTGTTTCAGTGCTTTCTTGTAAGCTAAGATCTACGGTAATCAGATCAATGCTATTCAAATATCTTCAATTCAACAATCACTTCGTTGCTTGTCTTGGAAATGACTTTTCACTTGTGCACTCGGAAGTGAAGTAATATTGTTTCCTATTATCTGTCATCAAATAATCATGCCTGTGACTCGTCGTCCCCAAAAAAATCGATTCCCAAGACACGAACACGACTTTTTCGGCAAGACTATACGCCCTCCGAATTGACTGCACATAAATACATTTGTAAATTGAAAATGTTGGTTCGTTTTTTGTCCGGCATGAAAACTCATAGAAAGGACTCAAGATTACTCGGATTAATCACACTATACGTTTCTGGTCACATGTATCGAATCGAATATCTCCAAATTGGCGATACTGTACTGTAGCTGGTAAAGATCAACTAGGACTGTACTACCTATAGAGGCCCCCATCCCTTCACCGTAGTGAAGAACGTTTCATTCTTGTATTCGATTCGTCACCATGCATTTGCCAAGTACTTGCCAAACCTAGGTTAGTATTCATTCATTCATGATTATTTCATTCATTCATCTACCGCATATGTGATACGATCATGACAGCAAATACCACCAATGAGTGTACAGTACTCTAGACTACTATAAAGGAAATGGCTCATGTTATTGTATATTGCATCTGTTGATCTTTATGTATATTTTTTGTTTCGATCTTTGAATTGTTTCCGTGCAAAGTTGTATTTTTATTGATGCATACATTTCTTTTTTGTTTGGTTGTATTTATCGATGCATAATATTGATTCAAGTTGTTGTTTTTGAATTTTCTTTCATTCAAAGAATCATTATACCTTGTCATTCATGTTGCACGGTGTTCATTTTATTGATGCGTTCGAGGGACAATGACCTCTTCTGTTTCATTTTTGGTTGTCATATTATTATTTTTTCTTTCATTTTGACTTTTGCATCTCTTGATGCATATATCCAATAGTAGTGTAGATGTACTGAATTGTGTACATACTACGGCATGCCTTCGACATACTCTTTTGGGACTTTTTTCACCCAAAAAGGAGCATTGAAGTACATACTGACTTACGCGATTCTTGGACCACAACAGCTCGAACTTAGAGCTGAAGCAGGATCAACGGTAGCGGTCGAAGGACGTGAACTCTCTTTTGATTTCGTTCAGCCTTGTTGGAAGGATCAGTGGAATAATCCTTCAGGAGAATACTATTTGGAAATAGCCCGTAACCACGCAAGGATCTTTCATCGAAGCATCCTCCTCGTCTCCAGATGTTCGTGACATTGTCAGTTGCGAGTGCAATAGTGTTGGCCAACATTTTCTGACAAGTCAAGAGCACTGAAAAGAAGAAGATAGTTTCGAGAAAGGTCGTATGTCTGGAAGCGGGTTACGGGTTGGCGATCTCTTTGGAAGATCTATGGACCATCGAGCTCCATTTCATCAGTATCGACTTGCATCCAGTCAATTTCAGGTAGATCGATTTCCATTTCATCAATATCAACTTGCATCCAATCGATTTCCGGTAGATCAATGTCCATTTCGTCTTGGTCAACTTCCATCGCATTGCAGTCGATGGAAAGTCCGGAGAATCGTTTAGCAAGCTCGGTTACAGAAGCATTGCCTGTGGCGAGTTCCAAAGAAGGATGGAGCGAAAGGTAAGTCGCCATCATTTCAGCTTCAATTTCGTCTCCAGCAGCATTCAGACAATCAGATTGCGGCATGACATCTTGTGTTGCTGGTTGTGAGAAAGCCAAAGGTGCTGGATCAGACAAATCGAGGACGATCTGATTTGGCTCGTTCTTGGTGGTGGCGGTGGTGGTGGTGGTTTGCGATGACAACCCCATTGTTTCGTCGTTTTCTTCCTCCATTTTCGCTTTGGTTTCATTGCAGTTAAGGGAAAGATCAGAGAATAGTTTCATAAGCTCCTCCATGTCGTCTTGGTTTTGCTCGACAGTGACGTGACGGTCGTCCTTCATAAGGTTTCCACGTTGTTGCTTGGTTGCAAAGAAGGTGTTCATGTTTGATTATGATGTTTGGTGTTTGGTGTTATATGCGAAGCGAAGAATAAGATTGCACAAAAAGCTCGGCGCTTTGTTTTTATGAGCTTTTGGAGTGTGAAAGTCAAAGTGGCCAGAGTGCATGTTTGCATATCGTTTGCATCAACATCGTGGAATTATCCAAAAAAATGAACACGGTACACGCTGGCGAAACGAAACGACATTTTCAGATTTTCATTTCGCTAGCTGGAATTTCTTTTCAAGCAGCCGGTTGTGTTGTTCTTTACAGTAGGCCTTTGAAGGCGGCGAGGCCTCCATATGATGAATGGGATTCACTTCAAAAGCTTCATCATCATCATCATCATCATCATCATCATTGTATGCGGATGTCTCAGTGCGGTTTGTAATCGTTTGGTCGAGTAACATTGAATCTACTGTTCGAAAGTCCGAAGTTCAAAATGCAGTAATCGGACACTTCCTTCGTCCATCCTTCAACAGGCAGGACAATAAAATAACGAAATAATAACATCCAACTACAATATAAACAGGTAGATTGACGGCAATCATAGACAACCGATTCATCTACAAGCTGACATTACAACGCCTTACAGGTGTTCCACAACGCCCAACAACAATAGCTACCAACACCATTTTGAAATTCACCCAGCAACTAAAGAACAATGGCGACTCGAATTGGAATTCCTTGAACTTGGTTGCAACAACAGTGTGACCAAACTTTCAAACCACCATGTGTTTTACATGGTCCCGTTACAATCACGAGGGCTATAGCTGCAAACAGTGAATTATCCACGTTGACCAGCTCTCTTTTATCGCAAACTTGAAATTTCCAATGCTCTTGCCTCTTGCCACACTTGTCTTACCGCTGATGACACTTCAATAGCATCGGTCAAGACTGGCCTTTTCTTGGATAAAATATTGAATCATTCTCCACCTTAAAATATTTATCATTGATCAATAATGTCTGCGACCGGCACTTTTAACAACAAACGCACCAGCTATGCAGCTGACGACGAAACACAGCAAATTCCGAGCACCACACCCTTGGAAGCCGCAAAATGTGTTGGAATCTCTGCATTGACTGCCATCGGATCGCTCCAAGAAAAGCAAAACCACCATTTTCCTTGAGCTTCATTCTGAGTTCCTCAAACTCAAGAAAGCTCTGGAGAACCTGGACGAATATCGTCAGCCATCTGCCTCAGCACAACTTCTTGAAGATGACAAAGCATTGCATCCACCCTTGCTCTAGGTGACCCCAAGTTCACTGACAGTTCCAAAGCTTGCGAAATCTATCAAATGATGTATGATAGTGCTGGTCTTGGAGGACCGCCCATTCTCAAGTTTTCCGAATTTGCTTGAGTCACACATTGAAAAATGTGTTTGCCTCGAAACCAAGAAACAGACCAAGAACCTGGAGAAAGAAATCCAGACGCTTAAAGGTGCCTTTACAAAAAAAAATCCAAAGGGGCCAATTGCCAGGCGCCACCAACAAAAAGGAGACTGGTCAAAAGTGTCGCACATCTGGGACCAAGCCACAGCCAAAAACTGCCGCAAAAGTTGCCGGTGCCGTTACCTCCAAGCCAAAACCCAACTAAGGAAGGAAATCACAGAAGAAAGGAAAGACTTCTCAAAACAAGAAAGAAAATTCGCTCTACAATGACATTGCACTTTGGCCTCTTTGCAGACCCATCAAAATCACATTGAGTCAACCTACGCAACCACATCCTGTCACTGCCAATTCCTGTTCTTGAATCCCGCCTTTTCCAATTCTGCCTGCCATAATTTGTGCACCACCAAGAAGCCACCCTTGTTCCTGAAGTCGCTCCTTGGCCTTGGCCTTGGCCTTGGCCTGACGTTTTGCCCCCAACCCACCTTCACTACAAGCCAAACACAACTTGAAACCACACTGACTTGTTTTGCAAAAGACTTCCACACAAAGATCCACTTTGTTGGTGAGGAATCTGAATGCGGACACCAAACCAACTTTACACCCGCAATGACTTGTGGGAACTAAAGGATGGAATGGTGGATCCTGAAATCCAAGCCCAAGTCAACGCCTTCCGCAAACATCTCCTTCCCTTGTTCCACTGCCAAAAGGTGCACTCAAATCTCATCCCAATTCAACAGTACCTTCTCACTACACTACATCACAAACCTGATTTCATTGTCTTCAACTCGGACAAAAATCTTGGCCCTGTACTTCTGGAACGTGAGGCATACGCCCAACGCTGCCTTACTGACCATCTCCTCACCGAGACCTACCAACAGCTCTCCACCAAGGATGCACACGTGTTCACTACAGAAACTGGCCAACTGATTGCCAAATTTCTTAATGATAACGCATCTGCCATCACAAAAATGAACATGACGTACCTCCAGAGAACCCTTGACCGTGTCACTGACTCCTATGCCTATTTCTACGCACTTGCAAAGATCCATAAGAGCCCCTGGAAAACGCGACCAATTGTCTTGGTCTCTGGCAGCCTACTCTGGCCTATGGCCTCGGTAAATGGCTGGATCAACAACTCCAACTCATCATCCGCAAACTACCTACCTATTTTTCAAGCTTGTTTGTACTCAAAACTGATATTGACAACATGGCCGGAACCGATTTCTCTCGCATGAGTCTCTTCACTGGTGATGCTGTAGCTATGTATCCCAGCATCAATCTTGAAGACACTTTCACCCGTATTGAAGAATTCCTGTCCACCTCCTCACTGTAGTGAACGCACTCATGACAGCTTTACAACTTCTCATGACAAGAAACTGCTTTCAATTTGGAGACACTTACTGGCTCCAGACTGATGGAACCGCAATGGGCACACCACCGGCGCCCTCTTTTGCAACTCTCTACTACGGTATTTTTGAACTTGATCTTCTACAATGTTTTGGATTGTCACTACGCTTACCTACATTGATGATCAACTTGGTATCTGGATCCACCATCCCAATCCAGATTCCGATTGCCAACTCTGGGAAGAATTCAAAAACTGTCAAGACAACCACTGTTCCCTGAACTGGGAATTCTCTACTCTGTCAAAAACCACAAACTTTCTGGGTCTCACCCTCTCTGTTGAACCTTTTCAAATCAGCACAAAACTGTACAAAAAGCCACTGAACCTACACCTGTACTACTTGGCTTGGATACCAGCGGAAGTTTTTGCATTCTACAACTCACCTCTAGAGACGCAGACAAGAGAGCCTCCTTGTCAAAATTCCACTCCCACCTTGTTGCCCGCGGATACAAACTGAAGTTTCTTTGCTCTGCTTTCAAAAAAGCCCTACACCAATTTCTACGCCAAAAGGCCAGACAATATCCTTCCCCTACCTCAAATGATGAACTTTGCTTTCTCCACTTGCCATTTCACAATCGCAACCCTTCTAGCAGATCTATTCAGCAAGCCTTCTGCCAACATATTCTACGACCGTCGGCCCTAACAAAGACCTTTGGCAGAGCCTGCAACCACAACGATCAGCGGCAATAATAAAAGTAGAAAGTGATTTTGTGAGATGAAATGAAATGAAGTCAAACGGAAGAATGATGCCATTCAAAAGTGAGGACTTGCGCAACGTGAGGGTGTGGAGCTTTTCCAAGTTTCCAATTTCACTGGGCATGGGCGAGGATTCACCCAAGCCAGACATGTGAAGTTTCTCCAAGTTTTTCAACAAGGCAAGCTCAGATGGAATGGTTCCATTCAAACCATTCACATTGTAAATGCTAACTTCTTCCACCTTCAATTCTCGGTTGCACCAGATTCCAAGGAAGAATTGGGATTACCATTTGCAAATGGAATTGTTTCCCAAGAAACCAATGGAAGTGTCCAATTCATGACTGTCACTAGTATCACAAGTATTATCGTCTCTAATCAAACTGTAATATGTTGTGACGGCCACAAAATGTTCCAAACTCAATGTAATGGGCATATCTTCAATGATACAAGCATCCATTCCCTCCATCTTGTCATTGTTGGAATTTTCGCTTTTGGATTTCTTGCTGCCACTGCTTCCATCCGAACTAGTATCCGTGCTGACATTCAAGCTATCATCATCATCACTCCTGGGGGCAATGGCGGCGCTTTGGTCCTTGCTCTTGTTCTTGCTGTAGCTGCTGCTCTTGCTCTTTTTGCTGGAAGAGCTACTTTTTTTGCTACTGCCGCTGCCAGAGCCAGATCCAGATCCAGACCCATATATGGAATCAGAGCCACTGCCAGATCCACTGCGTGATCCAGAGCCACTGCCTGAACCTGATCCAGAGCCACTTCCACTATCAGATCGACTGCCCGAGCCGCTGCCGGAATCCAATCCAGAGCCGCTCTCAGAACCGCTGCCAGAGCCACTGCCGTCATTGGCAGTATCATCATCGGAACCACTGGTGGATCCACTTCCGGAACCACTTCAACTGCCGGATCCACTATCAGAGCCGCTTCCACTGCCGGAATCGCTACCATCATTGGTAGTATCATTGTCAGAGCCGCTTCTGTTTCACTGCAAGAGCCAGATCCGAGCCACTGTCGGATCCAGATCCAAAGCCAGAACCCGATCCACTGTTGGATGTATCACCGCTCTCCGGCGTGACATTGCTGTCAGAATGCTTCCGCTTCTGCTGCCACTGCCGGATCGACTTCCAGAGTCAGATCCAGAGCCAGAACCACTGTCAGAGGTATCATCACTGTTGCTGTCGCTACCGCTGCCAGATCCGCTTTTGCTACCACTGCCGGAACCGCTTTCGCTCCTGCCACTACCAGATCCAGATTCCAAGGAAGAATTGGGATTGCTATTTGCAAATGGAATCGGTTTCCAAGCAACCAAAGGAAGTGTCCAATTCATGACTGTCACTAGTATCACAAGTAGTATCGTCTCCAATCAAACTGTAATATGTTGTGGCGGCCACAAAATGTTCCAAACTCAATGCAATGGGCATATCTTCAATGATACAAGCATCCATACCCTCCATCTTGTCATCGTTCTTGATCCACTTCAAAGCCTTGGCACGAGGGTCTTTGCAAGGAAGACTGGCAATTCTCATCGAATTCACAACTGCTGGTGGATTCTTTGTCCCCTTCTTCGATTATTGGTTGATCTTTGCTCATAGAAATATCCTTGAGAGGAGGAGGGGCTGGAGTGCTGGGGAGATCGGCTCCCCAGTCAAAGGTTTGAACCAATTTGGAACCAGAAACGGATCCCCCTTGCCGGATTTCTCACGATCCTTGGAATTTTTGCTTTTGGAATTCTTGCTGCCACTGCTTCCATCCGAACTAGTATCCGTGCTGACATCCGAGCTATCATCATCATCATCACTGCTAGGGGCAATGGCAGCGCTTTGGCTCTTGCTCTTGTTCTTGCTGGAGCTGCTTCTTTTTTGCTCGAAGAGCTACTCTTTTTGCTACTGCCGCTGCCAGATCCAGATCCAGATCCAGACCCATACTTGGAATCAGAGCCACTGCCAGATCCACTGCGTGATCCAGAGCCACTGCCTGAACCTGATCCAGAGCCACTTCCACAATCGGATCCACTGCCCAAGCCGCTGCCGGAGCCGAATATGTTAAAGACTGGCATGGTTGATCACTTCAATCCAGTTGAATTTTAGATTGAATTTGGTTGTTATTCTTGTATTGCTGTACATAGATTTGTGTATGAGTATACTCTCTTATTGTGAAACTGCGGTTGTTCAGATATCACAGAAAATGTTATAAACTGTGCAGTGCTTTGTTCCGTTCTTGCTTGTTTCAGTGGTCTGATCTACAGTAATCAGACCAATGCTATTCAACTATCTTCAACTCACTTTGTTGCTTGTCTTGGGAATGACTTTTCACCTGTGCACTTGGAAGTGAAGCAATAATATATTATTGTTTGCTCATGATATATTTATTGTCATCTCAAATCAAAATGGCCTTCTTGGTGATGCTGGCATGGTCGATTGGTTGGACAGTCTTGGTAGGAAAACTTGGTTTGGCGGAGACACATCGACCTTACTGTTGAAGCTTGCAATGTACTTGTAAAAGGACTCAGAGCCAGTCCGGGTGTCACAAAACTCGTACCCAGATGCTGTGGAGAGAGTATTCTCGGAGATTGCAGCTAGCTGCTGGTTGACAATAAACTGGTCCAGTGGGATAGATATCTTGCCGACGAGAATCTTGTCAACAAAAAGGCTTCTTCCCCTCATTTTCTGGAAGTGAAAGGCATGAACTTTGACCCATAGACGTTTGTGAAGCGAAAGGACTGGAAGAACTTCTTCAGGGACGTCTTGGGTAAGGTCCAGATTCAGTGGCATCTTGCTACCAAGTACAAGAGGGCAGAACACCGAGGCAGCACAGAAGGTTGTTGATTCCACTGTGAAGTCGATGTCTTCAGGCAAGTCTGCGTCGTTGGCGTTCTTGGCGTTGCTTGGGTGGTACTGGGTGTGCTTCAGCAGACTGACGCAGCACCAGACGGCAAGGGAATCGCATGGCGGATGATGGTGTCCATCAATTGGTCGTTAAAAATCTGAGATCAGGAATTTATGAGGAGGGACGTGATCTGGAAAGATATTGTAAGTGTGTGGAGGATGGTATGGAATGTACTGCAGTGTAGGGAAATCCATAGAAGTGGCGTGTCAGCAAACGGAGAGGGAAGGGTGAACGGGAAATAAAAAAGGGAAGAAAAGTTTTAGATCTGGGAAGGAAAAGTTTTTGTTTTGGACAGGAAATTCCCCTCAAAAGGCGCTTGAGGAGTAATTTGTTTGGATAACCTTGACGGTGGAGGATTGTTGATTAACCTTGACGCAGGATATTGTAACCTTGACAGAGGACCTTGATGGAGGATTTTGTTAACCTTGACAGAGGACCTTGACAGAGGATTTTTGTTAGCCTTGACGGAGGAGACCTCAAAGGAGGATTTTTCATAAAGGCAACAAGAGCAAAAGCAAAAAAGCTGACGGTCTTGACCGAGCAGCTAAGCTCCTTCTATCGTCTTCATCATCCCACAAGCTCCCATTGCGAACAATGTCTTCGAGACGACGGAAATTGAGACTAAGGAAGAGCTAGAAACGCCCATACGTCTCCGGTCTTGCCGATCAAATTGACTGCACATAAAAATACATTTGAATTTGGTTCGTTTTTTGTCCGGCATGAAAACTCATAGAAACGACTCAAGATTACTCGGATTGGTCACACTACGTTTCTAGTCACATGTACGGTATGTATCGAATCGAATATCTCCAAATTGGCGACGAGGTACGTGTACTGTACTGTAGCTGGTAAAGATCAACTAGGACTGTACTATAGAGCCCCATCCCTTCACCGTAGTGAAGAACGTTTCATTCTTGTATTCGATTCGTCACCATGCATTTGCCAAGTACTTGCCAAACCTAGGCTAGTATTCATTCATTCATGATTATTTCATTCATTCATCTACCGCATATGTGATACGATCATGACAGCAAATACCACCAATGAGTGTACAGTACTCTAGACTACTATAAAGGAAATGGCTCATGTTGTTGTATATTGCATCTGTTGATCTTTATGTATATTTTTTGTTTTGATCTTTGAATTGTTTCCGTGCAAAGTTGTATTTTTATTGATGCATACATGTTTTTTGTGTTTGGTTGTATTTATCGATGCATAATATTGATTCAAGTTGTTGTTTTTGAATTTTCTTTCATTCAAAGAATCATTATACCTTGTCATTCATGTTGCACGGTGTTCATTTTATTGATGCGTTCGAGGGACAATGACCTCTTCTGTTTCATTTTTGGTTGTCATATTATTATTTTTTCTTTCATTTTGACTTTTGCATCTCTTGATGCATATATCCAATAGTAGTGTAGATGTACTGAATTGTGTACATACTACGGCATGCCTTCGACATACTCTTTTGGGACTTTTTTCACCCAAAAAGGAGCATTGAAGTACATACTGACTTACGCGATTCTTGGACCACAACAGCTCGAACTTAGAGCTGAAGCAGGATCAACGGTAGCGGTCGAAGGACGTGAACTCTCTTTTGATTTCGTTCAGCCTTGTTGGAAGGATCAGTGGAATAATCCTTCAGGAGAATACTATTTGGGAATAGCCCGTAACCACGCAAGGATCTTTCATCGAAGCATCCTCCTCGTCTCCAGATGTTCGTGACATTGTCAGTTGCGAGTGCAATAGTGTTGGCCAACATTTTCTGACAAGTCAAGAGCACTGAAAAGAAGAAGATAGTTTCGAGAAAGGTCGTATGTCTGGAAGCGGGTTACGGGTTGACGATCTCTTTGGAAGATCTATGGACCATCGAGCTCCATTTCATCAGTATCGACTTGCATCCAGTCAATTTCAGGTAGATCGATTTCCATTTCATCAATATCAACTTGCATCCAATCGATTTCCGGTAGATCAATGTCCATTTCGTCTTGGTCAACTTCCATCGCATTGCAGTCGATGGAAAGTCCGGAGAATCGTTTAGCAAGCTCGGTTACAGAAGCATTGCCTGTGGCGAGTTCCAAAGAAGGATGGAGCGAAAGGTAAGTCGCCATCATTTCAGCTTCAATTTCGTCTCCAGCAGCATTCAGACAATCAGATTGCGGCATGACATCTTGTGTTGCTGGTTGTGAGAAAGCCAAAGGTGCTGGATCAGACAAATCGAGGACGATCTGATTTGGCTCGTTCTTGGTGGTGGCGGTGGTGGTGGTGGTTTGCGATGACAACCCCATTGTTTCGTCGTTTTCTTCCTCCATTTTCGCTTTGGTTTCATTGCAGTTAAGGGAAAGATCAGAGAATAGTTTCATAAGCTCCTCCATGTCGTCTTGGTTTTGCTCGACAGTGACGTGACGGTCGTCCTTCATAAGGTTTCCACGTTGTTGCTTGGTTGCAAAGAAGGTGTTCATGTTTGATTATGATGTTTGGTGTTTGGTGTTATATGCGAAGCGAAGAATAAGATTGCACAAAAAGCTCGGCGCTTTGTTTTTATGAGCTTTTGGAGTGTGAAAGTCAAAGTGGCCAGAGTGCATGTTTGCATATCGTTTGCATCAACATCGTGGAATTATCCAAAAAAATGAACACGGTACACGCTGGCGAAACGAAACGACATTTTCAGATTTTCATTTCGCTAGCTGGAATTTCTTTTCAAGCAGCCGGTTGTGTTGTTCTTTACAGTAGGCCTTTGAAGGCGGCGAGGCCTCCATATGATGAATGGGATTCACTTCAAAAGCTTCATCATCATCATCATCATCATCATCATCATTGTATGCGGATGTCTCAGTGCGGTTTGTAATCGTTTGGTCGAGTAACATTGAATCTACTGTTCGAAAGTCCGAAGTTCAAAATGCAGTAATCGGACACTTCCTTCGTCCATCCTTCAACAGGCAGGACAATAAAATAACGAAATAATAACATCCAACTACAATATAAACAGGTAGATTGACGGCAATCATAGACAACCGATTCATCTACAAGCTGACATTACAACGCCTTACAGGTGTTCCACAACGCCCAACAACAATAGCTACCAACACCATTTTGAAATTCACCCAGCAACTAAAGAACAATGGCGACTCGAATTGGAATTCCTTGAACTTGGTTGCAACAACAGTGTGACCAAACTTTCAAACCACCATGTGTTTTACATGGTCCCGTTACAATCACGAGGGCTATAGCTGCAAACAGTGAATTATCCACGTTGGCTTGCTCTCTTTTATCGCAAACTTGAAATTTCCAATGCTCTTGCCTCTTGCCACACTTGTCTTACCGCTGATGATACTTCAATAGCATCGGTCAAGACTGGCCTTTTCTTGGATAAAATATTAAATCATTCTCCACCTTAAAATATTTATCATTGATCAATAATGTCTGCGACAGGCACTTTTAACAACAAACGCACCACCTATGTAGCTGACGACGAAACACAGCAAATTCCGAGCACCACACCCTTGGAAGCCGCAAAATGTGTTGGAATCTCTGCATTGACTGCCATCGGATCGCTCCAAGAAAAGCAAAACCACCTTTTTCCTTGAGCTTCATTCTGAGTTCCTCAAACTCAAGAAAGCTCTGGAGAACCTGGACGAATATTGTCAGCCATCTGCTTCAGCCCAACTTCTTGAACATGACAAAGCATTGCATCCACTCTTGCTCTCGGTGACCCCAAGTTCATTGACAGTTCCAATGCTTGCAAAATCTATCAAATGATGTATGATAGTGCTGGTCTTGGAGGACCGCCCATTCTCAAGTTTTCCAAATTTGCATCTTCTTATGATATCTATGACAAGATCCATGAGATGGCAACTGAACACACACCAACTGAAGCACCTACAACAGCCTACCGTCCAAACTTGGACCACACATGCTGTGTCACGGCCAATACCCTGATTGTGAAGATGTTCAACACAATCAACAAAGCTCTTTTTGTCACAAGCTGGACAACCTATCTTGAGCAAAAAGCTGCCAACAAAAACTTACTGAGAGTGAAACACTTCATCCCTCTGACCCGTGCCGCTACAGCTACCACCACTACTGCAATCATAGATGTTGACAACATTGACATCACTAACACTCAGTCTGTTGAGTCACACATTGAAAAATGTGTTTGCCTCAAAACCAAGAAACAGACCAAGAACCTGGAGAAAGAAATCCAGACGCTTAAACGTGCCTTTACAAAAAACAACTCCAGAGGGGCCAATTGCCAGGCGCCTCCAACAAAAAGGAGACTGGTCAAAAGCGTTGCTCATCTGGGACCAAGCCACAGCCAAAAACTGCCGCAAAAGTTGCCGGTGCCAACGCCGTTACCTCCAAGCCAAAACCCAACTAAGGAAGGAAATCACAGAAGAAAGGAAAGACTTCTCAAAACAAGAAAGAAAATTCGCTCTACAATGACATTGCACTTTGGCCTCTTTGCAGACCCATCAAAATCACATTGAGTCAACCTACGCAACCACATCCTGTCACTGCCAATTCCTGTTCCTGAATCCCGCCTTTCCAATTCCGCCTGCCATAATTTGTGCACCACCAAGAAGCCACCCTTGTTCCTGAAGTCGCTCTTTGGCCTTGGCCTTGGCCTGAAGTTTTGCCCCCGACCCGCCTTCACTACAAGCCAAACACAACTTGAAACCACACTGACTTGTTTTGCAAAAGACTTCCACACAAAGATCCACTTTGCTGGTGAGGAATCTGAATGCGGACACCAAACCAACTTTACACCCGCAATGACTTGTGGGAACTAAAGGATGGAATGGTGGATCCTGAAATCCAAGCCCAAGTCAACGCCTTCCCTTGTTCCACTGCCAAAAGGTGCACTCAAATCTCATCCCAATTCAACAGTACCTTCTCACTACACTACATCACAAACCTGATTTCATTGTCTTCGACTTGGACAAAAATCTTGGCCCTGTACTTCTGGAACATGAGGTACACGTCCAACGCTGCCTTACTGACCATCTCCTCACCGAGACCTACCAGCAGCTCTCCCCCAAGGATGCACACGTGTTCACTACAGAAACTGGCCAACTGATTGCCAAATTTCTTAATGATAACGCATCTGCCATCACAAAAATGAACATGACGTACCTCCAGAAAACCCTTGACCGTGTCACTGACTCCTATGCCTATTTCTACGCACTTGCAAAGATCCATAAGAGCCCCTGGAAAACGCGACCAATTGTCTTGGTCTCTGGCAGCCTACTCTGGCCTATGGCCTCGGTAAATGGCTGGATCAACAACTCCAACTCATCATCCGCAAACTACCTACCTATTTTTCAAGCTTGTTTGTACTCAAAACTGATATTGACAACATGGCCGGAACCGATTTCTCTCGCATGAGTCTCTTCACTGGTGATGCTGTAGCTATGTATCCCAGCATCAATCTTGAAGACACTTTCACCCGTATTGAAGAATTCCTGTCCACCTCCTCACTGTAGTGAACGCACTCATGACAGCTTTACAACTTCTCATGACAAGAAACTGCTTTCAATTTGGAGACACTTACTGGCTCCAGACTGATGGAACCGCAATGGGCACACCACCGGCGCCCTCTTTTGCAACTCTCTACTACGGTATTTTTGAACTTGATCTTCTACAATGTTTTGGATTGTCACTACGCTTACCTACATTGATGATCAACTTGGTATCTGGATCCACCATCCCAATCCAGATTCCGATTGCCAACTCTGGGAAGAATTCAAAAACTGTCAAGACAACCACTGTTCCCTGAACTGGGAATTCTCTACTCTGTCAAAAACCACAAACTTTCTGGGTCTCACCCTCTCTGTTGAACCTTTTCAAATCAGCACAAAACTGTACAAAAAGCCACTGAACCTACACCTGTACTACTTGGCTTGGATACCAGCGGAAGTTTTTGCATTCTACAACTCACCTCTAGAGACGCAGACAAGAGAGCCTCCTTGTCAAAATTCCACTCCCACCTTGTTGCCCGCGGATACAAACTGAAGTTTCTTTGCTCTGCTTTCAAAAAAGCCCTACACCAATTTCTACGCCAAAAGGCCAGACAATATCCTTCCGCTACACTGTGGACGATAGTCACAGGGGAGCGGGAGTTTTTATGGAATTATTTACCTGACCCCCGTAACTGCACAAATTTGAACATCGTACCAGTCCACGTCACGGAGCTAGGATATTTACCATGTTTCATGGTTTCTTACGGGAAATAGCAGTAAAAACAGGGATTTTTCCCGGAATTAAGGAATCTTTCTTGTAAAAATTCCTAAAACCCTGTAACAACAAGTATCCCTGGACTCCCGTAAAATCCCATGTACCCTGTAAATCAATATTCAAATCATAATGATGAGAGCCAGCATGTGCAAATGACTGTAATACCTCATTTTTAAAAACGAGGTTTACTTGCACCAATAGCATTCTTGCTTTTGGGGTGTAGCGCAATATACGAAGGGGATCAATAAATCAATACAAAGAAATAATAAAGGATATCTATAGTCTGCTCTCTCATTATAATAGGCTCTTGCGGCATTTGGAGATGAATATACGGTAAGAGACGGCTTTTGCTCGATTGCATATCTGTTCTGCGCAGATTTCAGTTTTCGCCTTCAAATAAAGAACATACCCGAATACATCGTCGAAACCCTCGATGTGATACCACGCCGCAAATGTCAATGTAAACACACACCACTACATATCTCTTCTCTTCTTGATCCATCACCGCACTCCCTGGCGGAAATTTTTGAATGTTTCCAATATTCGTCTGCCTTGGCTGAAATATATTATTGGCCATTTTGCCATTTACATTCACTATGTTCCCAGAATTCAACAATGATGTTAGAAAAATATGAATAATGGTCTCGCACCAGAAGACAAAGTTTGTTCTTACCCACTATATACATCTCGAACTGCATGGCTTGCCTTTATTGGAGTCGGTCTGAGATCATTCCGCAATTTTTAGTTTCTTGCAATTTTGTAATGATCGTCATGTAAAACACATCATCTAGGTACGCACCATATCCTTTGGGAACAAATTGAATAGCATCTTTCCATCACATTCTGCCCCGGTCCTTATTACGGCCTATAAGGACAATACACTGCAGCCACAGCTAAATAATCTTGACGGGCACATGATCTGGTATGATGAACATTACATCTTTGATCAGACCGTTCTCGTCAGATAATCACTGTATCAAACCATGGTTATTCACTCATCCTTTACCATTGAGCACGGACGAGTCCACAATATCATCAAGCTCTGTCCTCGCTTTTCGATATCGTCTCTTATTTTGTTGTTGTCTTCAGGCGAATGGCTCTTCCAACTGCTGGATTTTTGCTCGTAGTCAAGAATTTTGAACTGTACCTGTTCGTACTGGATATTGTACGAATAATTGCCTAGAATTTTTTGAATTTCATGTGACAGATGTCGCAAAAAAGATTTATTTAAAGGAGGTAGTTTTCCAAATCGACATCAAGTTGACTAACACGATTTAGAAAACTAATATTGAATATCGCCAATATCGGCAGTTTGTCCACGATGATGACGGATCGTGGAAGATACAATATGGCAAACGTGCGAAGAAAAAGAAGCGGAAGTCAAAACAACTCCGACACCTGACTCTTTCAGCGATGGGCCCTCTTCGCGCTTTGTGAAATGTTCCTTTCATCCAAAAGTTGTAAATCTTTTCCAAGGATACAACATCTCGCACTCAAGCCGATAAGTATTGTCCGTCTGCCTCATGGGGGACCTACATGTTCAATCAAACCCCACCAAGCTTTTGCGGGAAGACTTTGCGGACTACCATAATCCCTCACTCAATCGAAACTTATCTTGTCCCAATTGCAACACCAAAAACAAGGATATGCATTGAGACACGAGGAGACGAATTTGTCTGGATGGACAACATAATACGTACATTGCTCGGCTTGTTTGTAATACGGCCTGCTGTGGTCATCAATGGTATCTATGTCGCGCATGTAAATGCTCAACTGATCTAGGTCAAAAGATACAACAACATCTGAAAACAAAAACACACTCAAAAAGCGTGAGAGAATTTGAAGCACTCAAGGATCCACAATATATTCAAGACGAAAGCCTGCTCCTTGACACTAGTAATCTGACATCCACAAGAGAGTACGCTTCAACCCCCGACAATCATGAAGAAGAGGGAGATGCATGGTCCCTTTCCAACGATTACTCTATGGAGGAGACAGAAGAAGGTCATAGCAATCAGCCTGGCTACATCCCTGAACTTGGCTCTGATTGGCTAGAGATTCAAATCAAGAAGTGCAATGATGTAAATCTTGGGTACTTTGACAATTATTTTCCAAGGAAAGTAGATGATCGCCCAAACACAGCAAAATCTACAAGAATTCCAATGACAGCAAGCTACTTCCGGAGAAACGAGACAAACGGTGACGCATCCAGACTGTTAGTTGCATCTACTGTCAATAGGAATAGCAACAACAATACTGTCGAAATTGTTGATCATGGTCATGCAATGTACTCACTTCTACTGTCATCATTCGCCAGTGAACTGAGTAAACATCAACAAAGAGTGTTCACGGCGCTTTTATTTTATACAAAAGTGCATGGCGCTGCAAACAAGGCAAACACAACTATGCTTCCACTTTGTGTCCCAGAAGAACCCAAGGTACTCTGGAAACTATTCATTGATGGTACCAAATCCATTCGAGACGTTCTTCCCCGACCAACAATCCAAATCCTGGGTACCTCTGGTTATGTCTATGTTTCCATCAAGGAAATCGTCCAGTACCATTTGGCAAACCGGAAACGGCTGGAAGCACTCGTGGACCTTCCCTACAGTGCTGCTGTTCGGACCCTCCATGGATCTTCACCACGCGGAAAGAAACTCGCAGCGTCATGTTCCGAGGATTCCAAAGATGCTATTCCCGTTGAAGTCGTCTTGTGGTCGGATGACTTCGATCCCAACAATACACCAAAAAACAAGGGATCAGCCCATTGTTTCTTCGCTTCCATTGGCACACCACAAGACGACTACCATTCTGGATGCAACACTTATCTTCTTTCTCTGGGACCAAGCAGCGGAGACGAACGCACCGTCAAATCAAAGATAGCAGAAGAACTCATAGCACTTTCGCATCCCACAAGTTTCTACTGGCCTGTTGACGGCTTGAAAGGTAAACACAAATAAGATAACGGAACCACACAAAAAAAACGTTGCACTTTCGAAACCAACCTTTTTTATTGCCTTGTCGAACCCTCTTAGGGAAAGAAGTGAAGATATCACTTCGACTCTTCTGTACCCTACAAGATCGACCAGAACGATCGTCTTGGGTATGTTTCACCTATGGGAACGGCCGGTATGGTGGCAGGTTCGGATGGGCCGCCGATCTCTCGCAGGCCATTGCTTTTAAGAATCTTCCATCTTGTGCCGAGTGCCACAATTTGAGGATGACGAATGGCCAACAAAGAAGACAGCCACAATGCAACTGTGCCGATTGGAACATGATGTTCATCATTTTCAAGATTCCAAAGAACTACCCCTCGTTCTTTCGGAGCGACGAGAACCCTCTTGCGCCAGCAGATGAGCGACAATCAATTGGTGGGTCGAAAAAAGAATATATTGTGAGTCGGAGGTTGACTTTCTCTTCCTTGAAAAGAGCCTGCGACTCGACATTCCAATGCATCAGGTCGAAAATATGGTCCAAGAATAATGGAGCAGCATATCTTGAAACATTTTCTCTTTCTCCGGCATACATCAAAGAGGTTACCGAAGCTGCATCCGAAGCCATCAGCAATCAAACAATTGAACAACCTCCAATTCCTCTAACGTGGAATATCCCATCCGATGATATCGGAAACCATATTGATGTGCCGATGCACCTTTGCTTCCTTGGCATTCAGAAGTCCGTGACCAGAGACCTCTTAGCCTCATGGCTCAAGGGGAAGAAAAAAGGCACAGCCTTCAATACCCTTTCCAGTCCATTCTTGTCGCGTGTTGCCAATCTCAAATTATATTGGTGCCATGCCGAGGTTTCCCATGGATCATTCGTATCCGAAAACTGGCTTGCGTATGCCAGAATATCCAAGCGTATGCCAGAATATCCAAGTGGATCCACCAGGTGCTCGACAAACTAGGATCCGAGGCAGAAGACACGAGATACACGGACCCAGACATCGATTTTCTTTCTTACAATCTGACACAGAAAAGAAACTGGCTTCTTCATTGGAAAATCAGTTGTATCAAGAAAGATTCTCCACGTAACCTCGTTGCGCCAATCGTAGAAGACCTTTTGTCGGAAGCGAATCTTCCCCAGGTGAAAGACGTTCTGATTGGCTGGCATGCATGCATTAGCCGAATCATGTCAATCACAGAGAACCCAACCGACACCGTAATCGACGATCTCGAAAGGCACGTCAAGATCTTCCTGTCCTGCATTCAATTTTTTGACGCATCAAGACAGCAGAAATCGGGAGAGAACGGAAAGGATCGGATCCCAAAGTGGAGAACAACCTTCAACTACCTAGGTTTACTGAACTATCCGGATCTTGCGAGAGAACACGGTCCGGTTCGGCCTCTTTCGGAACTAGATTTCAAGGGTGAGGCTTCGATTCAGCTCCTGAAGAAGAGATTTTCCTCGGGAACCCGTTGATTCCACTGTGAAGTCGATGTCTTCAGGCAAGTCTGCGTCGTTGGCGTTCTTGGCGTTGCTTGGGTGGTACTGGGTGTGCTTCAGCAGACTGACGCAGCACCAGACGGCAAGGGAATCGCATGGCGGATGATGGTGTCCATCAATTGGTCGTTAAAAATCTGAGATCAGGAATTTATGAGGAGGGACGTGATCTGGAAAGATATTGTAAGTGTGTGGAGGATGGTATGGAATGTACTGCAGTGTAGGGAAATCCATAGAAGTGGCGTGTCAGCAAACGGAGAGGGAAGGGTGAACGGGAAATAAAAAAGGGAAGAAAAGTTTTAGATCTGGGAAGGAAAAGTTTTTGTTTTGGACAGGAAATTCCCCTCAAAAGGCGCTTGAGGAGTAATTTGTTTGGATAACCTTGACGGTGGAGGATTGTTGATTAACCTTGACGCAGGATATTGTAACCTTGACAGAGGACCTTGATGGAGGATTTTGTTAACCTTGACAGAGGACCTCGACAGAGGATTTTTGTTAGCCTCGACGGAGGAGACCTCAAAGGAGGATTTTTCATAAAGGCAACAAAAGCAAAAGCAAAAAAGCTGACGGTCTTGACCGAGCAGCTAAGCTCCTTCTATCGTCTTCATCATCCCACAAGCTCCCATTCCGAACAATGTCTTCTCCAAATCTCTTCAATCTGTCCGCCAACCGTGTACTTAACTGAAGCGACGCGCCGCGTCTATCAACGGCTACGTCAGCTCGTTTGTCCTTCGCTCGGATTGGGAGGGGTATGTAGAAGATAGTAGAGATGGCGGTAATGCTGTAATGAGTGGCTATTTACTGAAGCCCACTCCACGTGCCAAAGTGCCGACCGTTTGATGGAAGGTGCCTCACATTGGGCGCAATATCTGGAGCTGATCCTCTCTGTGCCGTAGCAAACGTCTCCCAGGAGTTACTTCGCTGAAATTCATGAACGGCCATACAAATCTTCTTACCTAGTTCATCATCGTGGATGCGGAACTGTTGTGCAGGTGGACTTGTGCTGAGGCGGAAAGGCGGAATTGTGGAAGTGGTTGGGAGACGAGGTACAGTGGCAGGTAAACTAGTGTTGTTATTAGTTGCCGCTGCCCCCATCACGTTGCTAGATGATGGAGCAGATGGCTTAGATGGGAACCGTAGCTGGGGGTACCATCTGCCGAAGCTTCATTCTTCAGCGTAAGCTTTCTTGCACCACTCGACAAGCTTTGCTGTGTCTTGTGCGGAGTGGGCCACATGGTCGGCCGCTCGAGGACACTTTTCCCAGCATTTTCCCTTGACGTGATAACCGACACACATTTGCACCTTGGTGCCATTGTGGGTGATCTCAGGCGGCGGAGATCCAGCTTTCTGCTCGGCCTTGGGGACAGCGGTGGCAAGGGCCAATTTCCGGAACTGGATGAGCTCTGGAACATGTGTGGAGTTCTTCACTTGGAGGCTGTTCTTTCCCTTGGATTTCGGGTCATCCTCGCCTGGCTTAATTCCTCCACCCTGTGGTGGAAAGAAGCCATTGAAGAATGGAGGATACCCCAAGGAATGAGGTGTGAGACTGGAGGCACCGGAGCTGTCAGAAGACATTGGGACCATGCCTGGGGGCATCATGTAGGGCAGGTATCCCCCGTTCCATGGAGCTGTAGGTAATTGGGCCGCTGGTGAGCTCCAGTAGTTGGCAGGAAGCGCAGCAATCCAGCTGTCGGAGCGCTGTCGGATCTGTACCAGGATGTCAACAAAGTTGGGCGGATCCGGCTGGTAGGACATAGAGCTCTCCACTTACTACCCTCAAGAAAAGAGCCGGCTTTGGCTCTGGTCGTGGCAACTTGTTGAGTAGGGCAGTGAAGTTGGCTTCATCTCACACGTATTGCTGTAGGATGGCTGAATGGCAGCAGGACTTGCCACAAGGTTAGTAGGCCCATAAGATGACTTCGTGTCTTGGAGAAGGTCTCCGGGATGTGGACAGTAGGCTTTCTCAAGGCGATGGCGTATTGTAGAGAGGCCCCCGATCCCCCGTGGACTTCTGCGTAAGCTGCTGCCCTTTCTCGGGCCGCCTTGGTAACTCCCACATGGGAGCCTCCATAGGACGGCAGGAGGATAGAGAAAGGGTGAATTTCTTCTTCAAGGTCGTCAGTCTCGTTGCCACCGAGTTTCACCGCCTTCACTTTCTTCACCAAGTCCTCAATTTTGTCTCCAGTGTTTTTTATGGCTGCTGCCAAGTCGATGAAACCCTTCCGAACTGGAACTTGGCGTCCCAGAACCAGATGCACATAGCGGTGCGGCAGAGGGATGTAGTGACGGGTCTTCGCTTGCTTGATGTTGGCATCCGTGTCCTGGAACGGTCCAATGGAGGAGTCGTCCGGATTGAGCTGGAGAATGTCCAGAGCTCGCCCCAGATCCTTTGCGACGTTTTCCTCTGTTCCAGTTCCTGGCGACATAAAGGCATCCTGTGGAAATTCTACAGTGGTGATGGTGTTGGCAACCACATCGCCGGTGAACGCGTAGGCCTTTCCATCGCAGCGGCTTGGGACCCCAGGCAGTGACTTGTGGAAGGCTGGTGCATGGACCAATAGATAGAATAAATTCCCATTGTCATTGATGAGCGACAGGTAGGCCATGGGATAAGCAGAGGTAGACAGTCCGGCGCTGTTGTACAACGATTGAGCAGGTGTAGGAGTATCGTAAACTCTGTAGTGAGCGCTTGGTAGTCTTGTTGATGGGGGTCCAAAGTGGTGTTGCCAAAAAATTCATGGTAAGCGGTCAGCTGTGGTGTTGGTGCTGCTGGTGCAGCTGCGGGTGCTGTTGGCGCTGCCTCAGTCGGCGCCGTTGGTGCTGTTGCCGCGGCCATGATTACTTGAAACTTTTTCTATTCTATGCCTAGTCAACGTTGACGTGTCTTACAACTTTGATCCTGATGCGTTAGGAAGGAGAAAAGACAAGAATATGCGATTGCTGTTGTTGAGGACTCGCTGCGGGATCTCTGCTGCGCGCACCGCGCTCGTTCAATAGTCACTTTGTTCTTCGCTCCGTCCACCTCCCCCACAACGACAATCGACAAGACGGAAATTGAGACTAAGGAAGAGCTAGAAACGCCCATACGTCTCCCGTCTTGTCGATCAAATTGACTGCACAAAAATACATTTGAATTTGGTTCGTTTTTTGTCCGGCATGAAAACTCATAGAAACGACTCAAGATTACTCGGATTGGTCACACTACGTTTCTGGTCAGATGTACTGTAGCTGGTAAAGATCAACTAGGACTGTCCTATAGAGCCCCCATCGCTTCACCGTAGTGAAGAACGTTTCATTCTTGTATTCGATTCGTCACCATGCATTTGCCAAGGATTATTTCATTCATTCATCTACCACCAATGAGTGTACAGTACTCTAGACTACTATAAAGGAAATGGCTCATGTTGTTGTATATTGCATCTGTTGATCTTTATGTATATTTTTTGTTTTGATCTTTGAATTGTTTCCGTGCAAAGTTGTATTTTTATTGATGCATACATGTTTTTTGTGTTTGGTTGTATTTATCGATGCATAATATTGATTCAAGTTGTTGTTTTTGAATTTTCTTTCATTCAAAGAATCATTTTACCTTGTCATTCATGTTGCACGGTGTTCATTTTATTGATGCGTTCGAGGGACAATGACCTCTTCTGTTTCATTTTTGGTTGTCATATTATTTTTGTTTCTTGTCATTTTGACTTTTGCATCTCTTGATGCATATATCCAATAGTAGTGTAGATGTACTGAATTGTGTACATACTACGGCATGCCTTCGACATACTCTTTTGGGACTTTTTTCACCCAAAAAGAAGCATTGAAGTACATACTGACTTACGCGATTCTTGGACCACAACAGCTCGAACTTAGAGCTGAAGCAGGATCAACGGTAGCGGTCGAAGGACGTGAACTCTCTTTTGATTTCGTTCAGCCTTGTTGGAAGGATCAGTGGAATAATCCTTCAGCGGAATACTATTTGGAAATAGCCCGTAACCACGCAAGGATCTTTCATCGAAGCATCCTCCTCGTCTCCAGATGTTCGTGACATTGTCAGTTGCGAGTGCAATAGTGTTGGCCAACATTTTCTGACAAGTCAAGAGCACTGAAAAGAAGAAGATAGTTTCGAGAAAGGTCGTATGTCTGGAAGCGGGTTACGGGTTGACGATCTCTTTGGAAGATCTATGGACCATCGAGTTCCATTTCATCAGTATCGACTTGCATCCAGTCAATTTCAGGTACATCGATTTCCATTTCATCAATATCAACTTGCATCCAATCGATTTCCGGTAGATCAATGTCCATTTCGTCTTGGTCAACTTCCATCGCATTGCAGTCGATGGAAAGTCCGGAGAATCGTTTAGCAAGCTCGGTTACAGAAGCATTGCCTGTGGCGAGTTCCAAAGAAGGATGGAGCGAAAGGTAAGTCGCCATCATTTCAGCTTCAATTTCGTCTCCAGCAGCATTCAGACAATCAGATTGCGGCATGACATCTTGTGTTGCTGGTTGTGAGAAAGCCAAAGGTGCTGGATCAGACAAATCGAGGACGATCTGATTTGGCTCGTTCTTGGTGGTGGCGGTGGTGGTGGTGGTTTGCGATGACAACCCCATTGTTTCGTCGTTTTCTTCCTCCATTTTCGCTTTGGTTTCATTGCAGTTAAGGGAAAGATCAGAGAATAGTTTCATAAGCTCCTCCATGTCGTCTTGGTTTTGCTCGACAGTGACGTGACGGTCGTCCTTCATAAGGTTTCCACGTTGTTGCTTGGTTGCAAAGAAGGTGTTCATGTTTGATTATGATGTTTGGTGTTTGGTGTTATATGCGAAGCGAAGAATAAGATTGCACAAAAAGCTCGGCGCTTTGTTTTTATGAGCTTTTGGAGTGTGAAAGTCAAAGTGGCCAGAGTGCATGTTTGCATATCGTTTGCATCAACATCGTGGAATTATCCAAAAAAATGAACACGGTACACGCTGGCGAAACGAAACGACATTTTCAGATTTTCATTTCGCTAGCTGGAATTTCTTTTCAAGCAGCCGGTTGTGTTGTTCTTTACAGTAGGCCTTTGAAGGCGGCGAGGCCTCCATATGATGAATGGGATTCCCTTCAAAAGCTTCATCATCATCATCATCATCATCATTGTATGCGGATGTGGTCGAGTAACATTGAATCTACTGTTCGAAAGTCCGAAGGTCAAAATGTACTAATCGGACACTTCCTTCGTCCATCCTTCAACAGGCAGGACAATAAAATAACGCAATAATAACATCCAACTACAATATAAACAGGTAGATTGACGGCAATCATAGACAACCGATTCATCTACAAGTTGACATTACAACGCCTTACAGGTGTTCCACAACGCCCAACAACAATAGCTACCAACACCATTTTGAAATCCACCCAGCAACTAAAAAACAATGGCGACTCGAATTGGAATTCCTTGAACTTGGTTGCAACAACAGTGTGACCAAACTTTCAAACCACCATGTGTTTTAAATGGTCCCGTTACAATCACGAGGGCTATAGCTGCAAACAGTGAATTATCCACGTTGGCTTGCTCTCTTTTATCGCAAACTTGAAATTTCCAATGCTCTTGCCTCTTGCCACACTTGTCTTACCGCTGATGACACTACAATAGCATCGGTCAAGACTGGCCTTTTCTTGGATAAAATATTAAATCATTCTCCACCTTAAAATATTTATCATTGATCAATAATGTCTGCAACCGGCACTTTTAACAACAAACGCACCAGCTATGCAGCTGACGATGAAACACAGCAAATTCCGAGCACCACCCTTGGAAGCCGCAAAATGTGTTGGAATCTCTGCATTGACTGCCATTGGATCGCTCCAAGAAAAGCAAAACCATCTTTTAACAACAGCTCTCCCCCAAGGATGCACAGGTGTTCACTACAGAAACTGGCCAACTGATTGCCAAATTTCTTAATGATGATGCATCTGCCATCACAAAAATGAACATGACGTACCTCCAGAAAACCCTTGACCGTGTCACTTACTCCTATGCCTATTTCTACGCACTTGCAAAGATCCATAAAAGCCCCTGGAAAACGCGACCAATTGTCTTGGTCTCTGGCAGCCTACTCTGGCCTATGGCCTCGGAAAATGGCTGGATCAACAACCCCAACCCATCATCTGCAAACTACCTACCTATTTGTCAAGCTTGTTTGTACTCAAAACTGACATTGATAACATTGCTGGAACCGACTTCTCTTGCATGAGTCTCTTCACTGGTGATGCTGTAGCTATGTATCCCAGCATCAATCTTGAAGACGCTTTCACCCGTATTGAAGAATTCCTGTCCACCTCCTCACTGTAGTGAACGCAATCATGACAGCTTTACAACTTCTCATGACAAGAAACTGCTTTCAATTTGGAGACACTTACTGGCTCCAGACTGATGGAGCCGCAATGGGCACACCACCGGCGCCCTCTTTTGCAACTCTCTACTACGGTATTTTTGAACTTGATCTTCTACAACGTTTTGGATCCAGATCCAGACCCATACTTGGAATCAGAGCCACTGCCTGAACCTGATCCAGAGCCACTTCCACTATCGGATCCACTGCCCGAGCCGCTGCCGGCATCCGATCCAGAGCCGCTCTCAGAACCGCTGCCAGAGCCACTGCCGTCATCGGCAGTATCATCATCGGAACCGCTGGTGGATCCACTTCCGGAACCACTTCCACTGCCGGATCCACTATCAGAGCCGCTTCCACTGCCGGAATCGCTACCATCATCGGTAGTATCATTGTCAGAGCCGCTTCCGTTTCACTGCAAGAGCCAGATCCGAGCCACTGTCGGATCCAGATCCAAAGCCAGAACCCGATCCACTGTCGGATGTATCACCGCTCTCCGACTTGTCATTGCTGTCAGAATGCTTCCGCTTCCGCTCCAGAGCCAGAACCACTGTCAGAGGTATCATCACTGTTGCTGTCGCTACCGCTGCCAGATCCGCTTTTGCTACCACTGCCGGAACCGCTTTCGCTCCTGCCACTACCAGATCCACTTCTGGTGGACCCACTATCACTGGTTGCGTCAGAGTCGCTCTCAGAGGTTTCTCTGGAACTATCGTTGGAGCCAAATATGTTAAAGACTGGCATGGTTGATCACTTCAATCCAATTGAATTTTAGATTGAATTTGGTTGTTATTCTTGTATAGCTGTACGTAGATTTGTGTATGAGTATACTCTCTTATTGTGAAACTGCGGTTGTTCAGATATCACAGAAAATGTTATAAACTGTGCGGTGCTTTGTTCCGTTCTTGCTTGTTTCAGTGCTTGGTTGTAAGCTAAGATCTACAGTAATTGTGCACTTAGAAGTGAAGCAATAATATTATTGTTTGCACATGATATATTTATTGTCATCTCAAATCATGCCCGTGACTCGTTGTCCCCAAAAAATCGATTCCCAAGACACGAACACGGCTTTTTTGCAAGACTATACGCCCTCTGATAATCGAAGATTACTTACCCCGCGGCGCCGCCTCCAATCCTGGGCTTGAATCGCATGATATAGTCTTTGTCTGGAGAAATTGCGCACGTAAAGCCTGATGCTACATACAAGAAGCAAGTTGGTTTGGCACAGTACAAAGCAACCATGACCGTGTCAAACTGTTCCACCATGAAGGGTGTGTTGTTGGACATGGAGAAATTTTTGGTTGCAACAGCAGCAAGTTGTGCTACATTGGAGATGGTGCATTTGATGTTGGCAATGGAGGTGCAGCGACCCTTTGAGTACAATTTTGTCTTCTTGGAGGCCCTTTGGTGACATGCTCACCCATGTCTTCTTGCATACAGGCTTCTACATCTTTGTTAATATGCAAGGCCAAGTCCTTATCTGTCCTGTCGGAAGGGAGGAACTGAAGGAGACTGAACCAGGACAGTGCATCGGATGGGTTTGGCTCTTTGGATCGCCGCCATCCCAGCTGCCTCGATGCAATGGATATCCCAGTCAAAGAGAGCATGGTGAGCATTGCGGGTAGGTTGGAGCCCTTTAATGGATTGCTCAAAGGCTTCGTGGAAGAAACAAAGGGCAAGTTGGAGTTTTGCCTAGAAAATGGTTCTTCCAAGCGGACAAACAATCAGCCAGTATGTATTCAACACTCCCATCCGAGTGGGTGATGAAATGGCCAAAGAGGATTTGCCAAGACAGTACTAGGACTTGCTCTTGAGCTTCAGTTGCAGCATTGTTGGTGGTCGTGGTCTTTGATGCCAAAATGGCCTCCTTGGTGATGCTGGCATGGTCAATTGGTTGGACAGTCTTGGTAGGAAAACTTGGACCAAGTGCCGAGGTGACAGCAGTGGCACGATCGGACATGCTGGCACCGGAGTCCGCATCAGTGGGGAGGGACTTGATAGAAGAGCATAAAGGGAATTGCATGGCGGATGATGGTGTCCATCAATTGGTCGTAAAAAATCTGAGATCAGGAATTTATGAGGAGGGACACGATTTGGAAAGATATTGTAAGTGTGTGGACGTTGGTATGGAATGTACTGCAGTGCAGGGAATTCCATAGAAGTGGCGTGTCGGCAAGAGGGAAGAAAAGTTTTAGATCTGGGAAAGAAAAGTTTTTGTTTTGGACAGGAAATTCCCCTCAAAAGGCGCTTGAGGGGTAGTGGGTAATGATAGAACTGTAAGTATACAAAGACTAGAAGATGTAAAAAACATATTCAGGCAAGGGAGATCCATCTTGGAGAGGGAAGGTGAGAGTTGCATGGGAAAACGTAGGCCAAGAACGACGGAGACAGGAAAGCTTGGATCCAAAATCGACTTTAAAATAGTCATTAGTACAGACGGCTTAAGCACGGATGAGCGAAAAGCAGTTGTTTTAACAGCATATTGCAACTAGAAGGGGAATATGTAGACCTTGACGGAGGATTGTTAGATAACCTCAATGGAGGACCTCGACAAGGAATATTGATGTGAACCTCGACGGAGGACCTCGACGGAGGATTTTGGTAACCTTGACAGAGGACCTTGTCAGGGGAAATTGTTTGGATAAACTCGACGGTGAAGGATTGTTGATTAACCTCGACTTCGACAGAGGATTTTTCATAAAGGCAGTGGGATGTAGACAAAAGCAAAAGCAAAAAAGCTGACGGTCTTGACCGAGCAGCTAAGCTCCTTCTATCGTCTTCATCATCCCACAAGCTCCCATTGCGAACAATGTCTTCTCCAAATCTTCCGCCCTCTTCGTCGACACTCTTCGCTCCGTCCGCCAACCG
>CAKOGP040000247.1:0-29707 GCA_933822405.4 Cylindrotheca closterium | reverse complement strand
ATCGATTTCCATTTCATCAATATCAACTTGCATCCAATCGATTTCCGGTAGATCAATGTCCATTTCGTCTTGGTCAACTTCCATCGCATTGCAGTCGATGGAAAGTCCGGAGAATCGTTTAGCAAGCTCGGTTACAGAAGCATTGCCTGTGGCGAGTTCCAAAGAAGGATGGAGCGAAAGGTAAGTCGCCATCATTTCAGCTTCAATTTCGTCTCCAGCAGCATTCAGACAATCAGATTGCGGCATGACATCTTGTGTTGCTGGTTGTGAGAAAGCCAAAGGTGCTGGATCAGACAAATCGAGGACGATCTGATTTGGCTCGTTCTTGGTGGTGGCGGTGGTGGTGGTGGTTTGCGATGACAACCCCATTGTTTCGTCGTTTTCTTCCTCCATTTTCGCTTTGGTTTCATTGCAGTTAAGGGAAAGATCAGAGAATAGTTTCATAAGCTCCTCCATGTCGTCTTGGTTTTGCTCGACAGTGACGTGACGGTCGTCCTTCATAAGGTTTCCACGTTGTTGCTTGGTTGCAAAGAAGGTGTTCATGTTTGATTATGATGTTTGGTGTTTGGTGTTATATGCGAAGCGAAGAATAAGATTGCACAAAAAGCTCGGCGCTTTGTTTTTATGAGCTTTTGGAGTGTGAAAGTCAAAGTGGCCAGAGTGCATGTTTGCATATCGTTTGCATCAACATCGTGGAATTATCCAAAAAAATGAACACGGTACACGCTGGCGAAACGAAACGACATTTTCAGATTTTCATTTCGCTAGCTGGAATTTCTTTTCAAGCAGCCGGTTGTGTTGTTCTTTACAGTAGGCCTTTGAAGGCGGCGAGGCCTCCATATGATGAATGGGATTCACTTCAAAAGCTTCATCATCATCATCATCATCATCATCATCATTGTATGCGGATGTCTCAGTGCGGTTTGTAGTCGTGTGGTCGAGTATCATTGAATCTACTGTTCGAAATTCCGAAGTTCAAAATGCAGTAATCGGACACTTCCTTCGTCCATCCTTCAACAGGCAGGACAATAAAATAACGCAATAATAACATCCAACTACAATACAAACAGGTAGATTGACGGCAATCATAGACAACCGATTCATCTACAAGTTGACATTACAACGCCTTACAGGTGTTCCACAACGCCCAACAACAATAGCTACCAACACCATTTTGAAATCCACCCAGCAACTAAAAAACAATGGCGACTCGAATTGGAATTCCTTGAACTTGGTTGCAACAACAGTGTGACCAAACTTTCAAACCACCATGTGTTTTAAATGGTCCCGTTACAATCACGAGGGCTATAGCTGCAAACAGTGAATTATCCACGTTGGCTTGCTCTCTTTTATCGCAAACTTGAAATTTCGTGCTCTTGCCTCTTGCCACACTTGTCTTACCGCTGATGACACTTCAATAGCATCGGTCAAGACTGGCCTTTTCTTGGATAAAATATTGAATCATTCTCCACCTTAAAATATTTATCATTGATCAATAATGTCTGCGACCGGCACTTTTAACAACAAACGCACCAGCTATGCAGCTGACGACGAAACACAGCAAATTCCGAGCACCACACCCTTGGAAGCCGCAAAATGTGTTGGAATCTCTGCATTGACTGCCATCGGATCGCTCCAAGAAAAGCAAAACCACCTTTTTCCTTGAGCTTCATTCTGAGTTCCTCAAACTCAAGAAAGCTCTGGAGAACCTGGACGAACAAAAAATGACACTCCAAAGACTGCCCATATCGTCAGTTCAACAAAATTCAAGTTTGAGCCATCTGCCTCAGCCTAACTTCTTGAAGATGACAAAGCATTGCATCCACCCTTGCTCTAGGTGACCCCAAGTTCACTGACAGTTCCAAAGCTTGCGAAATCTATCAAATGATGTATGATAGTGCTGGTCTTGGAGGACCGCCCATTCTCAAGTTTTCCGAATTTGCTTGAGTCACACATTGAAAAATGTGTTTGCCTCAAAACCAAGAAACAGATCAAGAACCAGGAGAAAGAAATCCAGACGCTTAAACGTGCCTTTACAAAAAAGAAATCCAAAGGGGCCAATTGCCAGGCGCCTCCAACAAAAAGGAGACTGGTCAAAAGCGTCGCACATCTGGGACCAAGCCACAGCCAAAAACTGCCGCAAAAGTTGCCGGTGCCAACGCCGTTACCTCCAAGCCAAAACCCAACTAAGGAAGGAAATCACAGAAGAAAGGAAACACTTCTCAAAACAAGAAAGAAAATTTGCTCTACAATGACATTGCACTTTGGCCTCTTTGCAGACCCATCAAAATCACGTTGAGTCAACCTACGCAACCACATCCTGTCACTGCCAATTCCTGTTCCTGAATCCCGCCTTTCCAATTCTGCCTGCCATAATTTGTGCACCACCAAGAAGCCACCCTTGTTCCGCCTTCACTACAAGCCAAACACAACTTGAAACCACACTGACTTCACCGAAAGCCAAACACAACTTGAAACCACACTGACTTGTTTTGCAAAAGACTTCCACACAAAGATCCACTTTGCTGATGAGGAATCTGAATGCGGACACCAAACCAACTTTACACCCGCAATGACTTGTGGGAACTAAAGGATGGAATGGTGGATCCTGAAATCCAAGCCCAAGTCAACGCCTTCTGCAAACATCTCCTTCCCTTGTTCCACTGCCAAAAGGTGCACTCAAATCTCACCCCGATTCAACAGTACCTTCTCACTACACTACATCACAAACCTGATTTCATTGTCTTCAACTCGGACAAAAATCTTGGCCCTGTACTTCTGGAACGTGAGGTATACGTCCAACGCTGCCTCACTGACCATCTCCTCACCGAGACCTACCAGCAGCTCTCCCCCAAGGATGCACACGTGTTCACTACAGAAACTGGCCAACTGATTGCCAAATTTCTTAATGATAACGCATCTGCCATCACAAAAATGAACATGACGTACCTCCAGAAAACCCTTGACCGTGTCACTGACTCCTATGCCTATTTCTACGCACTTGCAAAGATCCATAAGAGCCCCTGGAAAACGCGACCAATTGTCTTGGTCTCTGGCAGCCTACTCTGGCCTATGGCCTCGGTAAATGGCTAGATCAACAACTCCAACCCATCATCCGCAAACTACCTACCTATTTGTCAAGCGTGTTTGTACTCAAAACTGACATTGACAACATGGCCGGAACCGATTTCTCTCGCATGAGTCTCTTCACTGGTGATGCTGTAGCTATGTATCCCAGCATCAATCTTGAAGACGCTTTCACCCGTATTGAAGAATTCCTGTCCACCTCCTCACTGTAGTGAACGCAATCATGACAGCTTTACAACTTCTCATGACAAGAAACTGCTTTCAATTTGGAGACACTTACTGGCTCCAGACTGATGGAACCGCAATGGGCACACCACCGGCGCCCTCTTTTGCAACTCTCTACTACGGTATTTTTGAACTTGATCTTCTACAATGTTTTGGATTGTCACTACGCTTACCTACATTGATGATCAACTTGGTATCTGGATCCACCATCCCAATCCAGATTCCGATTGCCAACTCTGGGAAGAATTCAAAAACTGTCAAGACAACCACTGTTCCCTGAACTGGGAATTCTCTACTCTGTCAAAAACCACAAACTTTCTGGGTCTCACCCTCTCTGTTGAACCTTTTCAAATCAGCACAAAACTGTACAAAAAGCCACTGAACCTACACCTGTACTACTTGGCTTGGATACCAGCGGAAGTTTTTGCATTCTACAACTCACCTCTAGAGACGCAGACAAGAGAGCCTCCTTGTCAAAATTCCACTCCCACCTTGTTGCCCGCGGATACAAACTGAAGTTTCTTTGCTCTGCTTTCAAAAAAGCCCTACACCAATTTCTACGCCAAAAGGCCAGACAATATCCTTCCCCTACCTCAAATGATGAACTTTGCTTTCTCCACTTGCCATTTCACAATCGCAACCCTTCTAGCAGATCTATTCAGCAAGCCTTCTGCCAACATATTCTACGACCGTCGGCCCTAACAAAGACCTTTGGCAGAGCCTGAAACCACAACCTTGCCAACCTCAAATTGTACAATACCAACTCAGTTGGAACCACACTTATGGGAGCTCCGCAACTCGAGCAGAGTCCAAGTTCCAAACCTCCCAATTTGAAGAACCTGCTGTTCCCACGACGTGTTGAATCAAGATGCCCCATAGCACAACCCAAATCAAGCATCCAATGTGAAATCCTGGATCCGCTACCAAATACAGAGTCAAACTAATAGCCATATTGGAATTCCTTGAACTTGGTTGCACAACAGCGTGACCAAGCTTTCAAACCACCATGTGTTCCACATGGTCCCGTTACAATCAGGAGGGTTATAGCTGCAAACAGTGAATTATCCACGTTGGCTTGCTCTCTTTTATCGCAAACTTGAAATTTCCAATGCTCTTACCTCTTGCCACACTTGTCATACCGCTGATGAAGCCTTGGCAAAAGCTACTTTCACTTCAATAGCTTCGGTCAAGACTGGCCTTTTCTTGGATAAAATCTTAGACCATTCTCTACCTTAAAAAATCCATGGATTGCAAGGACAACAATTGACCGACTTTGGTAGGAACAGATCCATAGAAACCAACATTGGCTGCAACGATAACAAGAGTAATAGTAAGAGTAGAAAGAGTAGCAATAATCAAAGTAGAAAGTGATTGTGTGAGATGAAATGAAATGAAAGGAAGTCAAACGGTAACATGATGCCATTCAAAAGTGAGGACTTGCGCAACGTGAGGGTGTGGAGCTTTTCCAAGTTTCCAATTTCACTGGGCATGGGCGAGGATCCACCCAAGCCAGACATGTGAAGTTTCTCCAAGTTTTGCAACAAGGCAAGCTCAGATGGAATGGTTCCATTCAAACCATTCACATTGAAAATGCTAACTTCTTCCACCTTCAATTCTCGGTTGCACCAGATTCCAAGGAAGAATTGGGATTGCCATTTGCAAATGGAATTGGTTCCCAAGAAACCAATGGAAGTGTCCAATTCATGACTGTCACTAGTATCACAAGTAGTATCGTCTCCAATCAAACTGTAATATGTTGTGACGGCCACAAAATGTTCCAAACTCAATGCAATAGGCATATCTTCAATGATACAAGCATCCATACCCTCCATCTTGTCATTGTTGGAATTTTCGCTTTTGGATTTCTTGCTGCCACTGCTTTCATCCAAACTAGTATCCGTGCTGACATCCAAGCTATCATCATCATCACTCCTGGGGGCAATGGCGGCGCTTTGGTCCTTGCTCTTGTTCTTGCTGGAGCTGCTGCTCTTGCTCTTTTTGCTGGAAGAGCTACTCTTTTTGCTACTGCCAGATCCAGATCCAGATCCAGATCCAGATCCAGATCCAGATCCATACTTGGAATCAGAGCCACTGCCTGATCCACTGGGTGATCCAGAGCCACTGCCTGAACCTGATCCAGAGCCACTTCCACTATCAGATCCACTGCCCGAGCCGCTGCCGGAATCCGATCCATAGCCGCTCTCAGAACCGCTGCAAGAGCCACTGCCGTCATCGGCAGTATCATCATTGGAACCGCTGGTGGATCCACTTCTGGAACCACTTCCACTGCCGGATCCACTATCAGAGCCGCTTCCACTGCCGGAATCGCTACCATCATCGGTAGTATCATTGTCAGAGCCGCTTCCGTTTCACTGCAAGAGCCAGATCCGAGCCACTGTCGGATCCAGATCCAAAGCCAGAACCCGATCCACTGTTGGATGTATCACCGCTCTCCGACTTGTCATTGCTGTCAGAATGCTTCCGCTTCCGCTGCCACTGCCGGATCGACTTCCAGAGTCAGATCCAGAGCCAGAACCACTGTCAGAGGTATCATCACTGTTGCTGTCGCTACCGCTGCCAGATCCGCTTTTGCTACCACTGCCGGAACCGCTTTCGCTCCTGCCACTACCAGATCCACTTCTGGTGGACCCACTATCACTGGTTGCGTCAGAGTCGCTCTCAGAGGTTTCTCTGGAACTATCGTTGGAGCCAAATATGGTAAAGACTGGCATGGTTGATCACTTCAATCCAGTTGAATTTTAGATTGAATTTGGTTGTTATTCTTGTATAGCTGTACGTAGATTTGTGTATGAGTATACTCTCTTATTGTGAAACTGCGGTTGTTCAGATATCACAGAAAATGTTGTAAACTGTGCGGTGCTTTGTTCCGTTCTTGCTTGTTTCAGTGCTTGGTTGAAAGCTAAGATCTACAGTAATCAGCCCAATGCTATTCAACTATCTTCAAATCACTTTGTTGCTTGTCTTGGGAATGACTTTTCACTTGTGCACTTGGAAGTGAAGCAATAATATTATTGTTTGCACATGATATATTTATTGTCATCTCAAATCATGCCCGTGACTCGTTGTCCCCAAAAAATCGATTCCCAAGACACAAACACGGCTTTTTGGCAGGACTATACGCCCTCCGATAATCGAAGATTACTTACCCCCTGGCGCCGCCTCCACTCCTGGGCTTGAATCGCATGATGTAGGCTTTGTCTGGAGAAATTGCACACGTTAAGCCTGATGCTACATACAAGAAGCAAGTTGGTTTGGCACAGTACAAAGCAACCATGACCGTGTCAAACTGTTCCACCATGAAGGGTGTGTTGTTGGACATGGAGAAATTTTTGGTTGCAACGGCAGCAAGTTGTGCTACGTTGGAGATGGTGCATTTGATGTTGGCAATGGAGGTGCAGCGACCCTTTGAGTATAATTTCGTCTTCTTGGAGGCCCTTTGGTGACATGCTCGCCCATGTCTTCTTGCATACAGGCTTCTACATCTTTGTTAATATGCAAGGCCAAGTCCTTGTCTGTCCTGACGGAAGGGAGGAACTGAAGGAGACTAAACCAGGACAGTGCATCGGATGGGTTCATTACCAAAGATCTGGTGGTAAAGCTGGCTCTTTGGATCGCCGCCATCCCAGCTGCCTGGATGCAATGGATATCCCAGTCAAAGAGAGCATGGTGAGCCCTTTAATGGATTGCTCAAAGGCTTCGTGGAAGAAACAAAGGGCAAGTTGGAGTTTTGCCTAGAAAATGGTTCTTCCAAGCGGACAAACAATCAGCCAGTACGTATTCAACACTCCCATCCAAGTGGGTGATGAAATGGCCAAAGAGGATTTGCCAGAACAGTAGGACTCGCTCTTGAGCTTTGGTTGCAGCATTTTTGGTGGCCGTGGTCTTTGATGCCAAAATGGCCTTCTTGGTGATGCTGGCATGGTCGATTGGTTGGACAGTCTTGGTAGGAAAACTTGGTTTGGCGGAGACACATCGACCTTACTGTTGAAGCTTGCAATGTACTTGTAAAAGGACTCAGAGCCAGCCTGGGCGTCACAAAACTCGTACCCAGATGCTGTGGAGAGAGTATTCTCGGAGATTGCAGCTAGCTGCTCGTTGACAATAAACTGGTCCAGCGGGATAGAAGTCTTGCCAACGAGGGTCTTGTCAACAAAAAGGCTTCTTCCCCTCATATTCTGGAAGAGAAAGACATGAACTTTGACCCATAGACGTTTGTGAAGCGAAAGGACTGGAAGAACTTCTTCAGGGACGTCTTGGGTAAGGTCCAGATTCGGTGGCATCTTGCTACCAAGTACAAGAGGGCAGAACACCGAGGCAGCACAGAAGGTTGGTGATTCGACTGTGAAGTTGATGTCTTCAGGTAAGTCTGCGTCGTGTGGTACTGGGTGTGCTTCAGCAGACTGACGCAGCACCAGACGGCGTGGCCATTAATGCCACTCCAATTACCCGTTTGGAGAGTTCGTCGGGGTCAATGGTCATCATGGGGATCATTTGGGCAAGGTCGTCTCAGAGGGAGGCAAAGACCATGAGCTTTCCTTGGGGGTCGAAGAACATCAGACCAAGTGCCGAGGTGACAGCAGTGGCATGATCAGACATGCTAGACGAGCCATGGAAAACGTTCTTCAGTGGCACGATCAGACATGCTGGCATCGGACATGCTGGCATCGGAGTCCACATTAGTGGGGAGGGACTTGATAAAAGAGAATGAAGGGAATCGCATGGCGGATGATGGTGTCCATCAATTGGTCGTTAAAAATCTGAGATCAGGAATTTATGAGGAGGGACGCGATTTGGAAAGATATTGTAAGTGTGTGGAGGTTGGTATGGAATGTACTGCAGTGCAGGGAAATCCATAGAAGTGGCGTGTCAGCAAGCAGAGAGGGAAGGGTGAACGGGAAATAAAAAAGGAAGAAAAGTTTTAGAAGGAAAAGTTTTTGTTTTGGACAGGAAATTCCCCTCAAAAGGCGCTTGAGGGGTAATTTGTTTGGATAACCTTGACGGTGGAGGATTGTTGATTAACCTCGACGCAGGATATTGTAACCTTGACAGAGGCCCTTGATGGAGGATTTTGTTAACCTTGACAGAGGACCTTGACAGAGGATTTTTGTTAGCCTTGACGGAGGAGACCTCAAAGGAGGATTTTTCATAAAGGCAACAAAAGCAAAAGCAAAAAAGCTTACGGTCTTGACCGAGCAGCTAAGCTCCTTCTATCGTCTTCATCATCCCACAAGCTCCCATTGCGAACAATGTCTTCTCCAAATCTTCCGCCCTCTTCGTCGACACTCTTCGCTCCGTCCGCCAACCGTGTACTTAACTGAAGCGACGGAAATTGAGACTAGGGAAGAGCTAGAAACGCCCATACGTCTCCCGTCTTGCCGATCAAATTGACTGCACATAAATACATTTGAATTTGGCTCGTTTTTTCAATGCTGCGGTATGTATTATTGAAGTAGTGCTCAAAACCATGTTCTACATAAGTTATGGGTGCTACGGAATGCTCGATAGAGACAGTCGGAGATAGGCATGCGCGTCCCTCCGCGCAGGGATTAACACAACCTTGCCGACGCTCTGTGGAGCATTTTGAATTTTATTCATTCGAAATAATTGATTGGAAATCGAATGTTGTGCCGGCCTGCAACCTTGGAAGGCCGGCAACCTTGGAACTTCACGGCCTAGCAACCTTGGAAATCGAGCAACCTTGGAAGTCGTCGATCGACACCCGCTTTGGTGTTGGGTTTGGGGTGCGCCAGGTTCATCGTGGGCAGCATAAAGGACCAGTAGCGAAGCATCATGAACAGTGTAGAATGTGAGACGGCGCCCAACGTTGTTGGTCAAATTTCTGGTAGTTTGCGTCAGAACCGGGAATAGATTGGACCGATTCTTTGCCGTTGCAAAAATTGAAACAGTTAGACTTGCTCATGAACAACCTCCTGGAGAGGAAACATGAGCCATAAACCATAATAGAACAGGCACTTCTGAAATATTAGGGGCTTCGGTGGACGACTTTTGGGAGTCGGGAAGCCGAAAAAATACAATGACAAGCCGATGGTGGTGGTGTGTCCTCGCGTTGAGGAGCTGAACATCGGGCTCCTTGGGAGTCCTGAGGCGGGGTTTGGTATCCGTCAGGGGGAGTGATTGTCGACACTTCTGCGTTGGAGGGAATCACCTACACCATTCTTGTCAAGGGATAATTATGTAGAACTATTGAAGTAGTGCTCAAAACCATGTTCTACATAAGTTATGGGTGCTACGGAATGCTCGATAGAGACAGTCGGAGATAGGCATGCGCGTCCCTCCGCGCAGGGATTAACATGTATAATCCGCAGCGAAACCACTCAAGATTACTCGGATTGGTCACACTACGTTTCTGGTCAGATGTACTGTAGCTGGTAAAGATCAACTAGGACTGTACTACCTATAGAGGCCCCCATCCCTTCACCGTAGTGAAGAACGTTTCATTCTTGTATTCGATTCGTCACCATGCATTTGCCAAGTACTTGCCAAACCTAGGTTAGTATTCATTCATTCATGATTATTTCATTCATTCATCTACCGCATATGTGATACGATCATGACAGCAAATACCACCAATGAGTGTACAGTACTCTAGACTACTATAAAGGAAATGGCTCATGTTATTGTATATTGCATCTGTTGATCTTTATGTATATTTTTTGTTTCGATCTTTGAATTGTTTCCGTGCAAAGTTGTATTTTTATTGATGCATACATTTCTTTTTTGTTTGGTTGTATTTATCGATGCATAATATTGATTCAAGTTGTTGTTTTTGAATTTTCTTTCATTCAAAGAATCATTATACCTTGTCATTCATGTTGCACGGTGTTCATTTTATTGATGCGTTCGAGGGACAATGACCTCTTCTGTTTCATTTTTGGTTGTCATATTATTATTTTTTCTTTCATTTTGACTTTTGCATCTCTTGATGCATATATCCAATAGTAGTGTAGATGTACTGAATTGTGTACATACTACGGCATGCCTTCGACATACTCTTTTGGGACTTTTTTCACCCAAAAAGGAGCATTGAAGTACATACTGACTTACGCGATTCTTGGACCACAACAGCTCGAACTTAGAGCTGAAGCAGGATCAACGGTAGCGGTCGAAGGACGTGAACTCTCTTTTTATTTCGTTCAGCCTTGTTGGAAGGATCAGTGGAATAATCCTTCAGCGGAATACTATTTGGGAATAGCCCGTAACCACGCAAGGATCTTTCATCGAAGCATCCTCCTCGTCTCCAGATGTTCGTGACATTGTCAGTTGCGAGTGCAATAGTGTTGGCCAACATTTTCTGACAAGTCAAGAGCACTGAAAAGAAGAAGATAGTTTCGAGAAAGGTCGTATGTCTGGAAGCGGGTTACGGGTTGACGATCTCTTTGGAAGATCTATGGACCATCGAGTTCCATTTCATCAGTATCGACTTGCATCCAGTCAATTTCAGGTAGATCGATTTCCATTTCATCAATATCAACTTGCATCCAATCGATTTCCGGTAGATCAATGTCCATTTCGTCTTGGTCAACTTCCATCGCATTGCAGTCGATGGAAAGTCCGGAGAATCGTTTAGCAAGCTCGGTTACAGAAGCATTGCCTGTGGCGAGTTCCAAAGAAGGATGGAGCGAAAGGTAAGTCGCCATCATTTCAGCTTCAATTTCGTCTCCAGCAGCATTCAGACAATCAGATTGCGGCATGACATCTTGTGTTGCTGGTTGTGAGAAAGCCAAAGGTGCTGGATCAGACAAATCGAGGACGATCTGATTTGGCTCGTTCTTGGTGGTGGCGGTGGTGGTGGTGGTTTGCGATGACAACCCCATTGTTTCGTCGTTTTCTTCCTCCATTTTCGCTTTGGTTTCATTGCAGTTAAGGGAAAGATCAGAGAATAGTTTCATAAGCTCCTCCATGTCGTCTTGGTTTTGCTCGACAGTGACGTGACGGTCGTCCTTCATAAGGTTTCCACGTTGTTGCTTGGTTGCAAAGAAGGTGTTCATGTTTGATTATGATGTTTGGTGTTTGGTGTTATATGCGAAGCGAAGAATAAGATTGCACAAAAAGCTCGGCGCTTTGTTTTTATGAGCTTTTGGAGTGTGAAAGTCAAAGTGGCCAGAGTGCATGTTTGCATATCGTTTGCATCAACATCGTGGAATTATCCAAAAAAATGAACACGGTACACGCTGGCGAAACGAAACGACATTTTCAGATTTTCATTTCGCTAGCTGGAATTTCTTTTCAAGCAGCCGGTTGTGTTGTTCTTTACAGTAGGCCTTTGAAGGCGGCGAGGCCTCCATATGATGAATGGGATTCCCTTCAAAAGCTTCATCATCATCATCATCATCACCATTGCATGCGCGGGTAGTGTCTCATTGTTTTTAGATTGCGGCCGTTGAATTTGCCGGTTTATTGTGTGTGGTCGAGTATCATTGAAACCACTGTTCGAAAGTCCGACTTACAGTATAATCGGACACTTCCTTCGTCCATCCTTCAACAGTCCCTTCTCAACAGGACAATAACATAGAACGCGGTAACATCCAACTACAATATATAAAAACAGGTAGATTGACGGCAATCATAGACAGCAGGTTCATCTACAAGTTGACATTCTAACGCCTTGCAAGTGTTCCACAACGCCCAAGACCAATAGCTACCAAAACCATCTTGAAATTCACCCTGCAACTAAAGAACAATGGCGACTCGAATTCTACCATTGGAATTGATTGACAAAGCCATTGGATCCCAAATGTGGATCTTATTGCGGGGGACGAAAGAGGTTGTTGGGACCTTGAGGGGCTTTGATGATTATGTACGTATCTCAATGATTTGTGTTCCATTAATCGGTTGTTGTCAATTTCCACCACTCTAACAAGAAGTATTATTTATTGTATCAAATATTACAATAGGTCAATCTTGTGCTGGATGATGCCGTGGAATACACACCTGATCCAGACGATAAGACCAAGGTCATCAAGACCAAGTTGGAAACTGAAATTTTGCTCAATGGAAATCAAATTGCTATTCTAATTCCAAACGGATCGGGGCCACCAGAAGATTCATTAGCGGCACAATCGGGATAGACACAGTATAGACAAGTGGTGAAGCAATGCATGGCATTGTGTTATACCTTTGTGGGCGATTGTGGAAGCAAACAAAACCGATACTACATTTTCCACCGTAATACTTTAATACTCTTCGCTGCATCTTAATCATCGCTTAGAAAGTGATGGAACTGCATGATAATCCATAGTGCGTTCGTAATGTCCGATTTTAACTTCGATGACGTTCTCAGAGCAAGTGGAAGGAGTAACTCTGAATTGCCAAACTTTGTTCGTATTATATATGTGTATTATATTTTACAACAGCATTAAAAGCCCACGGCCTTTCTGTTTTAAAAGGCTCCAACCATTCCAACATCCTGAGTGGCCAAGATGTCATAAATGCAATCCTTTTGGTCCAAAGGATCCTTCAGTCTGGAACAGGCCTTCTCGGCTTGCTCCATTGTGATATTGGACTCGTCCAAACGACGACGACGGTGTCCACGGGGATCCTCAGGCTCCAGACACTTCTTGGGGAATTGAGGTTCTTCCGTCGAATGGAAGAGCATGTCGTCCACTGGGGAGACTTGCCATTCCTCACCGTATTCGCGAAAGTCATGCATGTAGGTCTTACCATCACGGGCAAGGGTTTCTCCCGTTTGGAAATCACCCAACAATCCAATGGAATTGCCAAAGGCTTCTTCAGTGGCTCCTTCGACCTCCACCTTGACAAATTCCTTGTAGGTGGATAGAACAATCTTGATACCAGGATACTTGCTGTTCAAGTCAATCTCAATCTTGGTTTTCTTGGACAAGACCCGACGAATCTCCATGGGGAATCCACCCAAAGTCTTGGCTTCGTCTGATCGGAATTGCATGTTGTACCAGTATCGGACGGATTGATCTTGGGGGCCATCGCCCGATCCTTCCAGTTCGATGATATCATGTCCAATCCGGACGGCAGCGTTACGAATGTAACTCCAGTAACGAACCAACTTGGTGCGGAGTTGAATGTCAAGACCAAGGCCATCTGCAAAGTCTTCATCCTTGATGAGGACCAAATCACATTGTCCATGATATTCAAAGTGCTCGTTCTTCCAGGTCTTGACTGTACAGCGGTCATTGGAGAGAAGAAGAAGAAGAACACAGCCACAAAAGACATCAAAGATAAGGTTAGATCAAACAAACTGAGTGACGCAAAGATGTGTAAGTTTCTGATTGACTTACAATGAGGATCTCCGTTGCTTCCAGGTGTAGGCTCAATATCAGAACCTGGAGTAGGCGCGACTGGAGATGGTGTTGAGATTGGTTGCAATGATGCTGGAGTAGGTGGATTTGGTGTTGGTGTTGGTGAAGTTGGAGTCCCCCCACCGCCACACAGATCACAAGCATTGCCATCATTGGCAGGGATGGTATACTCCCAAACACGGGTAGATGAAGTCATGTCACTGTTAGGAGCTGCGCATTCCAAGGAGTGCCCATCTCCCAGACATTTGATCGTTGGTGAGCAAGTGGTAAAATCTTGTTCAAAGGTAAAGAAACCAGTGTATTCAGAAGATCCTGTTTCTTCTATTTCTGCATCCTTGAGTGCCCAGTAAACGGTTTCTCCTGGCTTTCCTTCTTGGCACATTTCGACCCTCCTCTGACCACCATATGTCTCAGGCTCGCATTTGCCATCAAAGGTAGTACTGGTACAGTCAGACGAAGTGCCCTTTCCAGTGAGAGGTGTCACACCGTCGGTATCGTATGCGGCGCATCCACCCGAACTAGCAGAACACAAGTGACTGATGTTTTCTTCCTTCGGACAGCCTTCCTTTTCAGTGTCCACGATCATACAGACCTGAATACCACAGTCTTCTCCAAAGCAGTTGCTCGTTTTCTGGATGGTAAAATCGATGCAACTTGCTTGTTCCGAGCACTTGCCAATGTCACCGGCAAGGATTAGGGCTGGACCAAAGGTCACAAGGACAATCAATCTCAAGTTCAGTTTCATTTTCGTAGTTCTTGTATTGAGGAACATGCAGGTTTGTGAGAAAATGCGCGTCTGTTGGAATTTTGTGGAGCTGTTTTGCGAGAGTGATTTGCCGGTGAAATGACTTTTTAGGTCGCGAGCGAGAGATTTTCCAGCGTTTTTGACATCATATTTTCTCCGCGAACTTTGTGCCGGAAATTCAAGTATTCGAATCAGTCAACGTGAACTCCATCTTACTTCATGCATCCATGCAGAAGCAGCAGAAGCACGCAATAGTTCCATTACTACATTGGGTCTTGTATCTTTGTGGAAATTCTCGACCACCGGACTGCAAAAGTAATACTACAGTACTGTTGACTCTCTGATGCATTTGCCATGTTAGTGGTTGTCTTCACTATCTAATATCATGTATTATTGCTGTAGGGTGGGAGTAGATGTACCGGTATCTAGGCGTATGCGATCTCTTTGCTATTTCTCAAACTCGCTCTAAAAGTCGCTTCGAGCAATCGTCGTCGTCTCGAGCACGGAGTCATCGTGATCGAACTTACGCAGCAGACTGCCTCCTTCATATTCAAACATCTCATTGTTCTTCTCCAGATCCCCAATGAAATCAATGTCTTCCTTTAGTTTTGCCGGATCCTCATGAATCAGGGACACAATTCCGACACACGAGATCAAATCAATGGTGTAGTCCACAAAGGTACCCGGTTGGACACCCGATTCCATAGAAAAGTAACTTTCGAGTTGTTTGATCTTTTCAAACCCAGGACAAGACTTGACGACTCCTTTGGAAAAAGAGACCAAATAGACTTCTTGACCGGACGACTTGAAGGGAGTGGGTGGAATTTCGGGACAGATTTGGAATTGCTTCGCGTCCGTGTACGCGTCGACGAGGGTGCTCACTTGGGTCTCTCCGCCCGTCAAGGCACGGGCGAGTGGTACCCAGGAACCGTCACCACCATTGGCACGGCAATTAATTTCGACCAAACAGGGTCCATCGTTGGTCATGATGACTTCTCCGTGGGTCGCTCCATTCTTGATACCGATCGCATTCAGAACGCGCCGAGTGTAGGAAATCAAAATACGAGCTTCGGGAAGATTGGGATCCAACGGAATACATCCATAGTACACAAATGCAGATCCATTGGCGGGACGCTTGTCGTACAACCAAACCATCGATGTCTTGTGGACTCCGTCGCGACTGACATGATCCACAATGTATTCGTTGCCGCGAAGAAATTCTTGGCAGAGAACGGCCGAGTTTTGGCCTCCATTCACGCTTTGGCTTTGCATCAACAGTTCGAAATGTTCCTTGGCCTCTTCCATGCTACGGCATAGCTTGACACCATCGGATCCTGCCGATTCCGTGGGCTTGAGTACGACCGGGAAAGGTTCTCGTTTCAAAAAGTCCTCCACGTCGGAAAATTTCGCGCCACCCGCTTGACGAACGGATCGAAGGCCTGCCTTGCGACACAATTCCTGCTGCAACTTTTTATCCCGTCGATTGGGAATATCTGTACCGTTGGTGCGTAGCTTGAGGGCTTCACTTAGAACATCTCCCAAATCGACGCCAGATTCTCCACCCGCCATACAAGCCACAAGCCGGTAGGGGGACGCCGCTTCGGTGACCATACGGACGGTATCTTCCAAGGTATCTCCTTCGTCCAATTCTTTGAAATACTTGAAGCCGGAATCGTTGGCGGCCATGATGGGAACATGTGTCTTCATGACAGGTGTGAGGCCCTTATTCCACAAGGCAATGACATGATATCCTCGATTCATGAATTCCAATGCAACAATCGCTCCGGTACTGTAGGGATCGACCATAATGACGGCTTCTTTGGAAGCATCAATGGTCGTCATGCGTTTCTTCAAACTTGGTGCGAATCCGAATTGACGATCGATACTCATGTGTCGAATAAGATTGGGACCACCAATCGAACTGTGTTTGCGATGATGCTTGGATTTGGTTTCAACAATAGAATCTCCATGAGGACGTGTCAAGTTTTCCGAGGCCCTTGGTTCGTAATCAAAGATTCCATTGAATTCTTCCATGTATCGGATAAAGTCAATATCCCGTTGCAATATTTTTGGATCGGAATGCATCAAAATGACACTACCAATTCCGGTAAACAAGTCAATGGTACGGGCAACCTCAGTTCCGACCTTGACCCCCGTTTCGAGGCAATGAAACGAGGGCAATCGTTTGATCATATCGTATCCTGGCATGGCCTTGACGGTTCCTTCCGAATAGGAAACCAGAATGATTTCATCTCCCGAGGATTTGAAGGGTGCTGGTGGCAAGTCGGGCAATCGTTGGAATTGAAAGGGATCCAGGTAGGCATCGGCAGTCGCTTCGACTTGGGAGTATCCTCCATTGAGGGACTTGCAGAGAGGTCGCCAATTTCCATCCCCTCCCCGGGCGCGGCAGTTCATTTCGACGAGACAGGGGCCATCGTCCGTAATAATGACTTCTCCTGTAATGTTCATTTTGAAAAAATGGGTAGAGAATGAGTGAGAATATTAGAATGATAAATCCAAAAATTTTGCCATTCCAATCGTAGACAGGATACTGCGTCGTTTCTATAGTCAAACATCCACACGTACCATGCGATGGCCCGTTCTTGAGGTGCAAGGCATCCAAGACACCCCGGACATAGGGGATCAAAATTTTGGCTTCGGGACTGTCGGAAGGGACCGCACTGCATCCGTAATAGACAAAGGCAGCTCCATTGGCGGGACGTTTGTCGTAGACCCATACCATCATGGTTTTGTGGAGTCCATCCCTTGACACATGATCGACGACGTATTCCTTGCCCTTGAGGAATTCTTGGCACAAGACGGAAGGGACTTCTCCCCCATTGACCATTTGCGATTTCATGAGACGATGAAAATGTTCCACCGCCTCCTCGTAGGTATAACAGAGCTTGACGCCATCCGAACCAGCGGATTCGTTGGGTTTCAAGACGACAGGATAACTTTCGGTTTTCAGAAAAGTTTCCACATCTTCCAGCTTGTCACCACCGGCTTGACGGACCGATCTCAATCCCATCTTCCGAATCAATTCTTGCTGAATTTTTTTGTCACGACGATTGGGTTTGATATCAGTCCCATTCGTCAAGAGGCCTAGATATTCACTCAAGGCATCGGCCAGATCGACACCAGCCTCGCCTCCGGCCAAGACGGCATGAATCGTTTTGTCCTTAATCGCTTGTTGAATCAGATCACCCGTCATCTTCAATCCCTCGTCTCCAGCGGGAGCATCCATGGGTTCGTCGATGCTGGCCAAGTACTCTAATGTTCCAACCGATTGAGGAACATGTGTTTTCATGGCCTCGCTAAAGCCTTTGGTCCATAGGGCGACGATGGGATATCCTCGCAAGTTGATTTCCTTTGCCACCAAACATCCCGTGCTGTACGGATCTACGACCACGACGACTTGCGTACTGGGATCATCTTTAGTCATTGTGATGTTATTGTTGCTGACGCTGTTAGCTGATGTGTTGTGGTGTTGTGCTGTCAATACTACCGTATTCTTTTATAACACACTCTCGACAGAATATATATGCCAGGAAAAATGAAACGTTGGAAATTAAAAATTCCGGTGGCCATATGCAATACCGCACGCACTTGTACGTGCACCAGTACGTGTACCAATATACCGACGAGGGGAAGGCGAAGATTTGAGATTGCAAAAAAACCCGGCGGAAGTTTGAATTTTCCCACGGTGAAAAGGTCCAATAAGTCGATTTCGCTTCGATTCTTGAAATTTCGCTCATTATTATTTTTTAACTTGTAGAGTCAGCACACTCTTCCGGTAGTTCGGTTCTATCGACATTACTCTTTTTCCGTTTCCTATGGCCATTAAAGGATTGAAGAAAATTAGTTCATTTTAATAGTTTTCCAATAGGTAGTACAAAAACAGTGTGTGGCGTGTGTACATGTATCTTTGTACAAGCAGCTCCTCATGACAATGCCATCCATCACACCACAATGAAGCATATAATCCACTTCCATTCATTCATTAGTTCATTCATTCATTCATTCATTTCCCACCAGGTAGCTTTGGTCTATCATCGGTGTCATTGCCCTTTTCCCGCCGTTTCCTACTACTAAAGGATTGAAGCAAATTCCCAAAGGTTTTACCAATGATGCGGCCTTCTCCCATAAAACTACTACCATCAGATGACTTTTTCCGAAACAAGTCCAATTCTCCTTGAATCTGACAGGCATCGTCTTGGACTGTGACACGTTTTAGTTGATGCTTGTTAAAACCGCCAATTGGTAAAATCATTCCTGCTGCACCAATGGGCAACCAGACTATGGATGGCAAGAATTGTTTGGCCCATTCGGGCGTTTGGGTGGCCTTGACATCCAAACTACACTCGGCGGCTGAAAATTCCAATCCTTGTTGTTTTTGTTGTTGTTGTTGTTGTGGAAAGGTAGAAGCAACCTTTGGTTTGGTTCGTAGCGTAAAGTCCAACTGGCTCTTGTTGTTGTTGTTGTTGTTGTTGTTGTTGTTGGAAGCATACGGTAGATTGGCCACACAGGGCAACCAAATATGACCATCCTTGGCAAAGACTGGTGCTTGGCGTAATTCGAACGAGGTTGCGGCAAACAAATCCGTCAAGGGAAAAGATGGAGACGCTGTGGATGCTGCTTCTTGCTTCTGCTGCTGCTGCTGCTGCTGATTTCGTCGTCGTTGGTCGTTTTGGGCTTCTTCTTGTTCCTTCCAGAGCGTCAAGATTGGATTGTCCTTTGGATTATTGGTCGATAGACTACCACCACTCGCACCAGCATTTCGTAGATTGGATGGAGATGATGGTGGTGATGACGAGTCTTCGAGTAGCATTAGATTGTTGGTGACATCTGAGACTGCGGCCGCCAGTGGCAGTGCGGAGTTCGCCATGAAGGTTTGTACCAGAGATTTAGCGAGAACCTGGACCCATGCCGAGTCTTTCAAAGAGTCATTGGTCATTGTAATTTGATAGTTGAGCCGACATGGACCTTCTCCCAATAGAAATTTGGATACTTTTTGTCTTTGTCGTTCCATTCGTGTTTCTATTGCCTTGATTCGTTCCGGACGGAGCAAGTTCTGTCGTTGATTTCTCCATAGAAACACAAAGAGTGCAAGATAAAATATTTCTCGGACGGAAAGCAGAAAAAAGAGCGTGGGAAGGCTAGCTGCAATGACCAAAGGCAGATACCCAAAATTCAAATCGTTTCCTGTGATGGTCACAGAATCCAAAGCTATCAAGGATGACTTGGATTTTTTCATCGAAACTTGTAAGGACTCCAATTTTCCTTGTAATACTTTCCGATTGGAAAGGGCTTGAATTGTGATGTCTTTTTGCGTTGCTTTACCAAAACATAACCTCGTGAATCCATTCAGACTGACTTCCATGACAGAACACAATCGAGGTTGTCCTTTTGCATTCCGTTTTATGGAACTGTTAAGGCCATTTGCGACTGGAAAATAGGTTGGGGAAGATCGCTTGCCACCAGACGAGAGTATGGATATCACAAAGATGGAGTAGAGAATACGGCGTGGATTGGATTTTCGGACTCTCATTTTCGTCATTGCCGGTATATACTGTAGTATATATGATGATGATGAATTTTGGTTATTTATGAATCTTGAACCCGGATCTAATAGCAGAGGACGACGTGCAGACTGTGCTTTCAACCACCTCACTTCGATCACGATCTTCGAAAATCATCATCATTGCAGAAATACAAAAATCCAACGCTGCGAATACTTTATAGCAGAGCATCAAAATAATCAATCAATCAATCAATCAATCAACCAACCAACCAACCAACCAACCAACCAACCATCCAACCATCCAACCATCCAACCTCTCTATCTCAGCACTACTACACCCATCGAATCATACATCAACATACAAGTACAGTACAATAAGATGAGAATACTGCGAGGAATTGCTCGAAGATCCAACATGATGCGTGGACGCTCCTCCTCGTTGCCAAAACAATTTGCCAACCATGATGCACCCCGAATATCAGCCGCAAGCCGAGCACAAGCACAGCGACTATCGGTCCGAGTACTTTCTACCATTGATATTTCATCAGTGCTGTCGAATAGTTTGGTAGAAGGAGTCGGCATCTGTGCTTTTGATTTTGAAGAAGACGACGATGGAACGTAAGTTATTCTAAAGTTTAGATACGAATGCGTGGCAAAGTTGTATTATACATATATATTGGACTGCATGTGTGCTGACATATTTCTCAAGTTAACTTGGTTCTTTCTTTTTCATCATCGGTGCCAATACATATATATCTATATCCGTATCACCTGTACATAACTATTATCAATACTCAATCCGAAAACATTCTGATTTTCATGATGATGGGACCTTGACACAATGATCTATTTGCAGATGACCTTATGAATAGATGTATTTGCTGCTATATTATACTATACTATGCTATGCTATACTGGGGAGGAAACGATTTTTTCAAATGGTAAGATAGCGATTGCTGCCCGCATCCTATATCAACATCGATATACATACTCCCAATGAGGATTGCATCTATATCTACATTACAATTTTCAGAATTGCAACATGTCGAAACCTTGTGCTGACTTCCTTCTGAGGGATGGAAATAAGACCTGATGTTACCGTTTTGTGAAATCCACATGTGCCTCACCCTTTGTTTTTTTTTCTGCTTGTTTCAAATACAATAATACAGAAGAGTGACATCCATTTGAAAAGAGGGCTGTATAATGAAGATGGAGACACACACACACACACACACACACACGCACATAAATGTCAACAAATACATACATTGCGATTATTAGGATTATTATGTTAAGGCGCCAGCGTCATTTTAGAATACAACTGGAAGTATTATATTATATACAGTATTAAAATATGATATGAATAGAGTTGTGTTGGCACGAGCTACAAATCCACAGGCAAGGTCATTACATTTCTCAGCAAAAAGTACACAGCATCAATCGACGTATCATGGCTTCCAGCAAACTTGTCTTCTTCTCGTACATCCTTAGTGCAAAGGTGATGACGTCCCAAGGGTTGATCCTCGGCTTGCATTCGTGTCGCTCGTGCTAGCACCAGGGACCACGCGGAAGGATCCAGTGGAGCATCCTTGGTCCAACAACGGCGACCCTTGCGATTTAGTTTGGCATAGTATTGGATCTCATGATATTCCTTCTCAAAGCCCTCTGCGGAAAGCGGTGGCACGCAGCCTGTGGAAAACCCGTGACGAAAGGTTTGACCGACACCCACCGATATCAGACTGTAGTTGCTCTGCATTCCTTTGGCAAAGGCTTGAGCACCCAGAAGCGAAAAGTTGTGATGGTTCAAGTCTAGGTGTTCCAGGCCCTTCCATTTGGGTAGGCCTTGACTCAAGATTGTCACGCCTTGGTCTGTCAGGTAAGAGCCATTCAATTTGAGTGACTTGAGCGACCTGTTGCCTTCTGATAATACCATTGCTAGACTTTCCAAAGAATGGAAACTATCGCTCAGATTGTAACCCGTAAGATGAAGCGAGCGTAAGGTTGTATTCTCGTGCAGCATTTCAAAGATTGGTAGCAACATGTCCGTTTCTGTATTCTCTTTGTTCTTCTCAGAGTATGGTCTCGTGGCTACCAACGTCAACAAACTTGTGTTGGATTTCAGACCTTCCGCAAGGGCCTTCCATGAGGATTCACTGAGTTGGTGATTCGAAATATCCAAATACTCTATCACCGTATTGGACTTATTGGCGAGAGCATTGCCCATTGGTACCCATGCATCTGGAGATATCAGGTCGTTCCCAAAGTACAAGAATCCCAATTCAAGTCGTTTGAGGCAGGTGTTTGTTTCTATCGTCTCCGCCAACGCTCTGATACACCCATCGTTGGCTAATACCCTCTTGCCAAGATCTAGCTCTTCCAGAGTGCTATTTCCATTCAGAGCTTGCGCTATCTTCAAAACATCGAACGGTTCCTCTCCCGAAAAGCCATTGGACAAGTCAAGAACCTTGAGTGTCGAGTCTTTGGCTAGTACATCAGCGATGACTTGGATCGTTGTTGGGGAAAGATTCTTGACTTTGGTCAATATCAGTTTTTGTAGGCACTGACATTCGGGAACTAGAGCAATGTATTCGTTCAGGCTTTGTTCCAAGATCTCTTCCTCGGTCAGTGCACGATGACTGATTTCTAGCGTGGACAATGACTTGGATGATCTCAGAACATCACAAACTAGTTCCTGGTCCTGCCTCAAAAAGTTCTCTAGGATGGATAATTTGCGCAACGAGGGGTTGATACACAAGAAATCTTTCACTGCGTGCATGTAGTAATCCTCTTGGACCAATTCCATCTGGATTGAAGATTCAGCTTCCTTTCCCCCTTCCTTTGCAATGACTTGTTGTTCTTTGCAAACGGCATGCTCGACAAAATCAAGCTCGAAGGACGATATCTTCAGCCAATTTAATACTCTTAGAATGTCTCCCACTTCTTTGGCATGAATTTCGATCGAACCAGAGCAAGCATTGCCAAACTTTGACTGCACGGAAAAGTGTGACGACAATAAGCAGTGGCCATCCATCGTTTCGTTGCATTGCAGGACAATCCCATACATGATGTTGCCCGGAAATTGGAACTCCACGTCGCCCTCGGAACGATAGAGCGCGGTCAAGTAGTCTTTCACTTGCTCGGCAACGACAATTGCCGGATCCTTCTTCTTCGTATTGGGTGTTATTCTTGGTCGTTCTTCTACTTCTTGGCCTGATGATGATGCTGCACGACGATTCTTGCGTGCTGGTCGGATTCTGAGCACTTTCTTTGCCAAACGAGATACCGCCATGCTACCGGTAGGAAGGATTCTATAATGTAATGTTGGGATTATGTTATTGGGATGTTGGGATCAGCGCAGTATATAGTATACCGGTAGATGATGATGACAATAAAGGCTGATGGAGTTTTTCTGGTACGAATATATTGAATATGCATAATACTTTATTCGAACTAATCAATCCAAACTACAGTATACCGGTACGAGTACTATCGTATTCATGCGATATCAACATAGTACAGTACTACGAAGGGACCGGCATCAGTGCCATGGCATCTCTCAGCAAAAAGAAAAGTGCATCGATAGATGTATCATAATCACCGGCGAACAAATCCTTTTCCCGTACATCACCCCCCCTATAAACTCGCTTGGGTCCTGCTCCTCCTTCTTCATGGCGTTGGCAAGAACCAATGGCCATAATGGAGGTTGGATGGGAGACTTGCTCCCAATACAACGCCGCCCTCTCCGATTCATTCGAGCATAATACTGAACCTCGTGCCATTCTTTCGCAAAGCCTTCTGCTTCGATTGGAGTTCCATACATTGATCGATGCAGTCGACATCTCGTACCAAGTCCAACGGACAGTAGATTGTAGTTGTTCTTGATGCCTTTGGCAAATGCTTGAGCACCATTCAAGGAACACCCATGATGTTCCAAATCCAACTCTTCGATACTCTTCATCTGCGGAAGACTGCGGCTCAAGATCGCAACACCCTCATCAGTCATTGCCGATTCCTCAATCTGCAGGGACTTCAATGATGTGTTTTGTATCAAGGCCGACTCAAGTACCTCCAGGGCTGTTATAGAATCGCTCAAATCGTATCCGTTCAGACTAAGTGATTCCAATGTTCTGTTCTCGTGCAGCGCGTCAAATACTGGCAAAAGAATGTTGGTCTCCTTGTCGTATCGTAGATCACAACGCTTCCATGCTTTCAGTGTCAACAAGCTAGTGTTAACCTTTAGACCTTCACCCAAAGCCTTCCATGACGCTTCACTTAATCGATGAAACGATATGTCGAGATTCTGTAGCGAATCTGTCCTTGGCAAAGCTTTGCCCATATACGTCCACGCATCAGGGTGGATTCGGCAATTGTTACTATATTGAGATGCAAATAAATCAAGTTTCTTCAAACATTTACTTCGCTTCAGTAGTTTTGCACATTCAATGACAGACTCATAGCCACTCAACATTCTTCGACTAACGTTGAATTCCTCCACGGTATCTATGTGTCTCAAGGCTCTTACTAGTTTTGTAATATCAGTCGGCTTGGTGCTGTTGTACCTCCTTTTGGCCGATATATCAAGAATTTTGAGTTTGGATGACTTCATGTCCAATAAACCTTCTGCTAAACTTTCGACATGGTCTGTGAAGAGACCTGTGATTTGAATCAAGTCAAGCCTTTCCAGCGACTTGATTTCGAAGATGTAACGCATATAGTCATTAACCTTCTGCTAAACTTTCGACATGGTCTGTGAAGAGACCTGTGATTTGAATCAAGTCAAGCCTTTCCAGCGACTTGATTTCGAAGATGTAACGCATATAGTCATTGAGACTTGTGTTGCAAACTTGATTTCGTTGACTCCAACTCATATTTTTTCTGCTGAAATGCAGAGTGGATAGCGACTTGGAAGACTTCATAATATCATGGACCAAGTGTTGGTCCTTCTTCAAATAATGATTACCGATGCAGAGTTTGCGAAGATGGGGACTGTTGGATAGAAATTCTTTCACTTCCGCGATGTATTTATCGTCTACAAACTGAAGCTCGACGTTGGGAATTTCCGCTCGAAGGAGAACCTGAAGAATGTCTTGAAGATTTCCTGTAAGGGCATAGATTAGGATACTCGTGAAGCTGGCATTGCGTTCGTTGTGATCCAAAATGGCAAAACTTGACTCCAGCACTGGGCAATCCAGATTCTTGTTGTATTTCAGCCGAATGTTAATCCCAATCTCTGGACCACCATGCAGTCTTGTCAGGTATGTCTTCACTTCTTCGGTAATGAGATCCACTGTGCCAACTTCCAGAAATTCTGCAACTTTTGGGACCATGTCCATAACAAAAACTCTACTTCTCTCGTCGACTTGTAATGCGAATAATGGGCGGTTCTTATTGCTTGGATCTTCTTCGATTATTGTCTCGTTTATTTTCTTGGCATCTTTTCTTCTTTTCGATTTTTTGGAGCATCTGGCTTTGACGATGTAGTAAGCCTGCGGTGCAGAATATTCTACGGCCATGTTGCAATACCGGTATAGATCTACTAACACTGAAATTGAAGGATACGCGGCCACGTATAATCTGCAAAGTGGCCCGTCTTCTTTTGTTGAGGAACGGGTAGATTTAGGACAGACAGATATCATCATACTTTATTATTGTGTGGGTCCGCTCACCCCCTAAATCTTTGTTTTGACCCCAAAACATTGTAACCTAGAAATAATAGTTAAAAAGTCGAATGGATGTCGCATCTGGCTGAGAGATGAGTCAAAATCTCAAATCCCCTGGATATCGCACGTCCAACTTCGTTCCCCGAAAATTTCGAACGCACCTTCGTGGTTTATCGCTAGGTTTGGGCCTATGAAAAACCAAAAAAACAGTAGAAATCAAAGAAATGTTTTGAACCATCAGTATAGGAGTTGTGCATACGAGCCTCTCTTTTTTTTATTTTAATTTTTTCTCTCGCAGAAAAATGTTATGATGTATCAAACAAAAAACAGTACAGTTTTCCTGTAGGTTGGCTACGTGCCTATTTTTGTCTAATGTTTCAAAACCTAGAATGGATCAGTTCGACTCGTTTCGAGTTTCGTTAAAAAAAGAAATTACCGCTTATAGTATTTCATCAAAAATCGGTTCTACCAGAAAATCTCTTTGGGGGCTACAGAAGGGGAAATCTCGATTTTGACTCATCTCCCTGGTGGTGGCTGCTGATTACGAAATGATCATATTCTCAGCAGTGTCATCATAGTGCGTAGTAGTGTACTACTAGTAGTACCACTATGCTGTGACATCGTACTATAGTCTGCAAAGTGGCCCGTCTTCTTTTGTTGAGGTACGGGTAGATTTAGGACAGACAGATATCATCATACTTTACTATTGTGTGGGTCCGCTCACCCCCTAAATCTTTGTTTTGACCCCAAAACATTGTTACTTAGAAATAATAGTTAAAAAGTCGAATGGATATCGCATCTGGCTGGTGGTGGCTGCTGATTACGAAATGATCATATTCTCAGCAGTGTCATCATAGTGCGTAGTAGTGTACTACTAGTAGTACCACTATGCTGTGACATCGTACTAGTCATCAAAAGCAACAAGAACGGCCAGCACCACCAGCACCACAGCAGGCAGTCCTCCTCAATGACCACCTTGTTGTTACAATAGAGCTACAGCTGTCGTAGCACGAAAGAATGTCATCTGAAAGTGAAACAATACTATTGACAAGGAATGAATACTAATGTACTGGTGCAGTATACGATACATCTGTTGAAGGACTCTTGCCCCTTCTTCACGGATTGTTGCCCCGAACCTTGCACTATGCGGATGCAGTACAGACCTTGGCGGGAGAAGATTTTTTCCGGTTGGACTTTACTCTTGGGTGGACAAGGGGACAGGCGAAAGGATCGTACTTTTTTAGCCGCTTCAATACAAAGCAGCCGGTGGAAGAGTACGGTATAGACGGAGCGATATATAAGCAGAAGGCTTCAGACGCACTTCTGGTTGACACTTATACGACTCGCCACCTAAAAATTCTGAGGTAGTCCGACAGAATCGTGCCACATATGTGACACTGCCTGAGTCATCTTGTCTCATCTATCGTTTTCTGATTAGAAGTGTCAATGGAAGAAAAATCGTGTCTGATGCACTATTCCGTATATAACAATTATGCTTAAATCAATGCTTCGGTTAGACTTCTGTCTCGTTCTACGTGGCAAAACTCACTTTTTGGATCATTAAGTGTTTTGACAGCAACATCTGTCCATTAATTGGTTATGAGTCGTAATATCGACGTGGCACTGATTGAATTTGGCCAAAACACAATCTTTCTCAGATTTTCACCACCTCAATTGCACCAAAAAAAGTCGATGCATTGCCTAGGTGGTGAAGGTCGGAAAAAGTATCCTCAATCTCCATCCATCATAAAACCTGAGAGGAGAAGCAGAGAAAGAGTCTCTCACGATTCATTAAACTGACACAGACGACACGAAGACACACAAGGACACACAAGACAAGAAACGACAATGGACTTTTCGCTATCGACTATTGGATGCTCACTTCCAGCTTGCCTCACCATGGCGGGAAAGCGCAAGTTGGCTCTACACACTGGTAGTACTACTGGTAGTACTGCTGGTATTAATACTGGTATTAATGACACTACTACTCCCTCCAAGCCTCAAGAGTCTCTCACTTCCAGCAGCCATGGAAGCTTTGAACGCCAGGACAGTGATGATTCCATCCTGACGGCTTCCAATGCTTCTGAATGGAACGACGATGATAGTGACGATGAGGAGGATAATAACAAGATTGTCTTGAAGAATCATCGAGGCTCATCTTCGTCATCTTCTTCATTATCATCCTCATCATCCTCGTCGTCGTCCTTCTTTGTTTACCTGGAGCATGCTGCTTCGGTACTCAACCTCAAGGGAAAGCAACTGGAGGAAGAAAAAGGAGATGATGATGATGATAATGATGATAATGATACGGCCACTACCATGTCTTTCTCGTCATCATCCTCTTCTTCCGAAAGCAATCTCGGAGTCTCCTTTGTGGAACCCTTGGTGACGGAGGTTCACTACCGCCCCTATACCTCCAAGCGAGACAGGTATTTCTTGCACTACAATGAACACGACTATGTCGACTTCAAAATGGAATGCTTGACTGGGAAGGGACGCAACCGCAAGGTTTCTTTCCAATGCGAGGATGTTACCGTACATGAGCTTCCAGCTCCTGAACCCTCCATTCGACAAGATTTGTTTTACTCGGAACGCGAATTGCAAGGGTAAGTTATTATATTTGTTCGGTATTGACTGATTGATCGATTGATTCATTGATTCATTCATCCGTGGCCGACTACTCTATTCCGTATCATGATACTCACAATATTATGCACTTCACTCCTTTTACCATCACAATTTGCAGTTTCCTTGATGAATTCGTTAAATCCTTGAACCCTCAATTGTAAATAAGCAGAAGCCAACAAGAACCAAGCATCCCATTCAGTTCTCGGCAATGGTGGATGGAAGGATCTGGACACCACCACCACCAACAACGGAAACCAAAGCCTAATACTTATTGTATATTATGGTTTGGGACTTGGATTGGGGGCGCGCCAAGAACGATGCACCCACGTTTTGTTGTGTGTGGCGGCTGATCCGATGATCCAAGAACGAACCCCCTTGCACATGATGTGGCAATCATATAACCAACCAATCAAACAAACAAACAATCAAACAAACAAACGGACGATTGCCACCATCACAATGTCATACTACTTTACAACTACACTTTGCCCGCCTGCTTTCGAACTCCCATCCACAAGAAACTATCCAAGGAGACAAACCAATCGACTACATATATATATCCTACTGTACACGAACCAAAAACGACAGTCACGAACACTTTGTGCGTGGCGAGAATATTATATATTGTCGATCCTTCATCATTGTTAGAATGAATGAATGATTGAATCATGACGATGCAGCAAGCAGTAACAGACAACAACCAGAAGAGCCTGATCTGTCATTCTGTACTGATGTAACCTTTAATTTTAAAGAAAAAACTTGTATTTTTATATTGAAAATGAACAATTGACAATTGGAATAGGTCCTAATAGGACAAGTACGATGGTCGTTATCAATGTTATTCGGCACTTCATTTCCAAACTGTTGGCCGTACTAGAAATGTACAGTATTGTTCATTTCACAGGAGCTCGCGTATGACTGCTTCTCGGCAAGGTACGAAGGTGGAAACCTTTCCTATTTAGAGCCTACTACTGCTACCAACAGCAAAGGAGCAGGTCAATAGTAAACTTTTGGCAATGGATAACCATACTACATACCCACCGAATGTCAGAATAATGGCAACAGCGATCGAATCAAAATTGGAGAATTTCGTGAGCTCGAACACCGATAGTCGTATTTATACGGTAGTTCTCTAGGTAGGATGAATGAATGAATCGATTTTGGGGAATAACCGACCAGGGGGAGTAGATCATATCGTTAGCATGAGATGATTGGGCTACTGTAGTACTTTCAAAAGGTAAAAGTGACGAATACTGCAAGACGGGGTAATTGTCGTAAATAGGGGCAGGGGGGCAGATGGGAGTCACCGTCTCAAGCGGGTTGCGGGCCCATCCTCAAACGAACAAAAAAAATAACTGTCATCGTCACCGGCAGGGAATGAAAAAAGCTCGACCCAATTTTGCACACGATTCAAAACGGCTGCAAGGGCCAGGCATGCTCGTCGCCGAGTGAATCTAAATCATGTGGGAATCTAGAATCCACGAATGTAAATTTCTATTTCAGAACCATGATGAAATAGAAT